>JAUUEB010033320.1:0-16572 GCA_032362205.1 Clione limacina
TTGCGTTAACAGACACACACACAGACACACAGACACACACACAGACAGACCAAACGAAAATATACCCCGAGTCACAATAAATTGTGATCGGGGAATAACAACGTCATTTTAGAATGAATGAATCACGCGCGCTTTGAAGTGAGATGATGTAATCTCTTGCGTAACTTGTCCACCAAATGTTACTTGTGTCACCTAACTGCACTAATTCTACTCGACATAGAATGTCATGCTTCTACCCTGATGGCATTCCTTACAATCATGCATACTCTGACAACAGTTGGGTGGTCATTAACAGAATAAGACTCCATGCAACATTCGTCTACAAAAAATAGGCACACACAATAACATCTTTCCTAAATGAATGAATCATGGTTTGAATTGAAAAGATGTGATCAGCTGCTTAACTTTTTCACCAATTATAACTTGTGTCACCGTATTGCACTCAATGTAATTAAATTCCCGCGTGGTATATGATTTTCAATACATGTATATTGATTCTTAACTACTGCACTTATACCACATCAGTTCAATCATCCATGCTTCTACCCACATTCCCTTGAGTTATACATACCTTAAAGAAATAGACTCCATGTTATGTATACAAGTTACGACACATGATTTGCAAGATCCGTACATTGTTTATAGATTAATGGTGACATTTGAACAATATTATAAAATAAAAATAATTATGTAATACAAGATGAAAAATCATAGTACGCTTAGACGATACAGGTGTCTATCAGGTCAACAATGATTGTTTTTGAAATTCCTGCTAGATATGAACATTTATAAATTATATTTGTCGTTTGTGTATACTTTTACGTAATTATACACTTTAATCGTTTTCATTGAGAAACGTCCATAAACGCTCCAAATGTACCAGCTTTGGCTTCTAGCTTATGTACAGATGATTAAGCATTTTTTATTATGAAATATCCTATGGTCAGTCTGATCTCTTCAATTCCTGTCCTGATTACATGCCCTCGCCCTCTTTCTCAGGTGACCCCGCTAGCCTTTGTTTTAAGTTCTTCGTTTGTTTCCATTCAACCCTTCCCTCCCCTCGATGATGTGGAAGGCGACGTCTGCTTTGTGTATGGCTGTGATTGAACCTGGGTCGTTATTACGACAGCCGCCGGTCGTTGGTCTCCGCTAGGATGTGAGGGGCGGGGCGATGGAAGGCACAATTTGACGTTATGCTGACGTCATTTATTCTTTCTTGCCTCATGCCATTCGTGGTCACCATGACCCCCCGCGAGCGAACATCGCTTTCGTGTCGTCCAGATTCCAAATCACTGGAGAAAAATTGGGGAAATAGAATTGTATATCGAAAAAAAGTTCCGGGTGATTTGGAGAAGGAAAAATTCTGATATGTCTATGACGCTAACAAGGGAACGGGGTGGTTGAATGGGAGCGAAAGTAAAGGGGTGGGCAAGGCGAGCGATGAGGTATGATGGCTGGGTCTTTGACCTTCATTGCTGTGCTATGCCTTGATGGCTAGAATAAGACTGGTGCCAAGGCCTTAAATTGTGCATAAATTTTTGTGTTTTTCTTAAGATGATAATAACGTTTAATTCATTTCCCTTCAACACACTGGACGATTTAACTCCATTTAGACTTTCTTTTGGGTGTTTTCTCCATCTTCTAAGTTTGTCTCGGATTGAACGTAGTCATATTGCGATGAATTTACGCGTTTTGCTTTCTTCCTTTCAAACTGTAATAAAAACAATATGTATTTTTTGTTTAAACTTATGAGTGATACATCTTTTCATACCTTCTCTTAATGTATGATTTGATTTTGTGTTATTAATATTTTAACAGCGCTTTAGTGTAAAGTTCAGACAAAGTTTTGTTAATGGTACCTTACCCGCTAAGTTTCTTCATTCATGACTTCACATGCTCAAAGTTTGTGTGTCTGAATGGTTAATGGTTGTCTATGCCTAGGAATGTCATTGTTCTTATCAGATTAGTTCAGTTGACTGCATTAAGTCAGATTTCTTTACTACTTAGCTGTCGGCCTTATATCTATACAATCCTCTCTGGTATGAACAACGAGTATGATCGACACCAATGTTGACAAGCAGACGAATAGACTGATTGACAAACTAATATGTTAACAGTTGTTTATTTTTGTCATTTAATAGGATCTCAAGGGGGCACAGTCATGTTGTATGTTGTTGTAGTTATGTAATAGGAATCGTGAGAAAAGAGGGGGGGGGGGTATTGGGTAGGATAGTGTGAAGATCGAATGATGAAACTAGAGAGATTGTGAACACAGAGCAGCATAGAGAGCTTGGATATTTAAAATGATATGAGTAGATAAAGGAAAGACAAGGGGACAGTGAAACGATAGTATTAAAGAAAGGGGTTTGAATAGATTGAGAACGCGTTCTTGTATTCATTGATATTTGTGTGCCCATTTACATTTAGCAACCTGTAACACGTAGACCTATCGAATGTCCCACACATAGCCTATGATAGCTTTGACATACAAAGTGTTGGTAACTTGTTCTGTATTATATTTACTTAATCTCTTGTATACTATGCACATTGTAAAAGTGTCAACAAGTGGCTTTATCTTTTATCTGTATACTTTGTATCTTAACTTTTGATCTGACGTCTTTTCACACTTACGTCTTGTGAAGGCGATCATGCCCCTTGGGAACTTGTTATAATATATTGGTACATTTGAACACGGAATGTGCTCTAGAAACTATAATCCCACGACATAGATCATTGCTTTTGAACTTTGTTTGCTGTTTAACACCTACATACATGTACCAAAGGGAAAGAGTTGAATTTCGAGTGAAAAGACTGAGGAGATGGAACAGGTCAAGCACGTCGTAACTGATGTCAATGTACTGTAGAGACGCGTGGGTCCATGTCATGATCTCTAATGGGGACATGATTTTGATGACATTCTTCTTAACCTCATATAGTTTGTTCAAACATTGCACACATAGTTAGCACTAACAGGAGTGGTTCTTTCTTATTACGTGTCTTGTCCTGTCACGTCAGCCAACGTCTTTATGACTTTAATTAGATCAACACGTGAGGTCATTAACAGTGATTTTATTACTGTGCTTGTATCTGAAATTTAAGTTCGTTATGGCACTTTGACTCGTCTTTGATCTCACCTGCTGTAGCACATGTTATTATCTCTTGGGTTTGCTTTTGATTTGGTTGATATTATAAAACATAAAAAGCCTAACTTTGGCACGTTATGGCTTGTAAAGCGCTTAGTGCTTTTTGCGACGATAAATAACCACGACCTTTACATTTCTGATCATACATTTTCGCTTGTTTAAAGAATATTTTCTATCTTGGCAATATTTATAATTAATGCTTTTGCAACCGTTTAACAATGAGAAAATGTAACTGATTTGAACTGTTAGATGAATGAACTACGGTAATTGATTTCTAATCGTAACTCGTCAAAGACATGTTTTTTATCAAACAGTCTGTCACCCACATATCGAAAGCGAAATGGTATCTCCTTTCTGATTAATATTTATTCTTCGTGTTCACTTAAGGTTATCATAGAAGGGGTATCAAATTTGTTTTTGCTAATGAAAAAAAATGATAGCACATACTTGACCGCAAAACTCAACATACCCATACGCTCTCCAAACAAAACAAATATCTAAGAAAAGAAAATTCACAAAAAATAACCATATGCAAACAACCAAAAATGTTAACAATATGGAAACATATTTTTTCTAATTTTAATCATATTATGAGAACTTAAATAATTCGTGATTAAAGATTTCTAACGGTTTTTTTAATCGTTGTTGGGATGAGTTATTTTTAAATTAGTTGCATAACCTTTCATCCAAATGAATAAGCCACTTCTATATTATAATTTTCCCACATCCAACTTTGACGTGTAGTGTGTTTATTGCGTTATTATAAATAATTTCTAGACATATTTGAAAGAAGTGAGAACACTGGTCTATTCCTTTTCACACAATAATAAAGTAGTTTAGACTTTAGACTTAATATGTGCAGTGTACGTGGTATGCATTTTGCGCAGTTAATTTGAATAGTGACTACATGTAACAACAAAATACAAAATGAACGAAAACATCTGATCAAAACAAATGAAATAGTGTTTAGGTAGTAGAGTTATGCGAGTTATGTGACTAATCTGTGTCCCTCAGGGGAGTCGCACGTTCCACACATTGGCGTTATGAGATGGACATGCCTCTGCACGTCCTTGGTGACCCGCGCCACTGACACAAAAACACACGCAACCTCTTGATGGACACCGATCGCCATTTGACTTGACTGGCAGTGACTAGAGACAGACGACTCAAGGCAAACATTGACAGACGACACCAGTTTGTCTTTTTGGTCATGTCAAAACATGCAATCACCCCCTTACTTTGAGTCTTGCCGCCTCCAGACAATATCGATCGATCGATGTACACACACATTGGTACCCTTTAACAGTCAGCAGTTTCATGACATTGGTGCCTGTTGTTTGACAGTCTATTGTCGTCATTCCAAGAAGTCAGGGTACAGTAGGTACTTCACATAACATCTGCATTTAAAGAGAAGTGGCTTCTTGTTTTGAAGGCTTACATAAATATACATCAAAATATGTTTACAGTCTGTAATAGTAATACATGGCAAAACAGTTTACCCTCCAAGTTCTCCTTCTTGTTTGCATTAAGTTCACCAGTTCACCATTAAAGTTGATTTTGATTATGTTTATTTACATGATTACTCACTCAACAAGCACAAGGACCACATATTATATTAACATAGATATTGAAAAGTTTTTTTTAAATATCAATAATGGTAACATACTAACATTCTCTTTAAGAAATACTCTTCTGTCCTCTCCCCCTTTTGGAAGCAGTATAAATTTTATTAGAAAAAAAACAACTAAAAGCGTCATAGAAGCAATTTTCTATTATCACAATAATTCTAAAGGATAATAAATAAATAAAATAATAATGAAGGTACGGATAATAAATATGAGAGAGAGAGACTCTCCTGCCTGTTGTATTTGACAGGATTCTACAGCATTTTCCTTTAGTGGACTCAATTGGACAACTTGGCACATTTCTTTTTATTGTTAAAGGTTTTTAACATCTCCATCAACTCATATCCTCCCCAGTCATGATATACTGACACAGTACAGGGTCTGCTAGTAGTATATCTGTTAATCTGTAAAATGTCAATACTTGTGTCCTTGATTAGATGTGATGAACCAATGGCCCTTATTAGTGTTTGAAAAAGTTGGTTAGCGTTGCCAATGTTGAATTGTTTGTTTTAAATAGTCTTGGTGTGAACTGGCTGTGGTTTGAACACCTATCCTTCTGATCTGAAAGCAAACGCCTCATCCATTGTAGCGGTTAATGCTTGAACTCCCGGATGTCATGTTAATTTTCATCTTCTTTACTAGTTGCAGCATCAGACTTGATAATTGGCAAAACTTTCCGTTATTTGAGAGTATACCATTGTATTTCATCGTCTGTGTATTTCTTTTAAACATCTCCTCAAATGTTTGACATAAATTAGCAAGATAAGTATTTATATAATGTCTCTATGTTTTCTTTCTCAGATGCTAAACTGAATCTCATGTTTAATTAAATGTTTCTTGTCTCTTTTGTTTTTAGGTCAGTTGGGACGTGCACGTCATGGTGGCACAGCGCCGGCCCCCTCCCGCCTGGTAGTGCCAGTGCTATCTGGGGGCCCTGGTGACATGTCAGACCCCCATCAGCAACCACAGCAAGTTTTGACAGCAGCAGCAGCACCATCACATCTTCATCACCACCACCACCACGCTCCATCAGCAGCCCAGCCACAGCCGCCTACAGGCGAGGTGGCAACCATGCAAACAAAAATACCAACCTCCTTCCGCGATTCGAGCACGGCGCCTCTGCGCAAGCTCAGTGTTGATCTCATTAAGACATACAAGCACATTAATGAGGTTTGTCATGTAGATTTTCATCTCTTCTATTTTTCTGTTGTAAGATATTGGTAGTAAATTGTCAAATAATGTCCTCAGAACTGAGTAAAAACCTTCTTGATTCCCAGTTTTTCATAAGTTTGAGTATTCTGAACTTGAGGCACCAGACAGAACAGTGTTAGCAATGATCTCACCTGGCATATTTTCTAGATATACTAAACAGAAGAGAAGCCTGATCAATAAACAATACATTTAGAGACATTACAAGGAGAGAGAAATTTCCCACACAGGCTGTGTATTTAGGACACTTCTTATGCAACAACAGCAACAATATGAGTCTTACGGCAATGAATTAGAAATGCATGCAAACATGGTACACAGTACAGTAGATACAGTGTTCAACAACACAACTGTCAATCCCCAATTGTTTCCTTAATAGGCAATAGTAAAAAGGTGAAACCATAAATGTGACTCATGGAATTCAGACACATTTCCATTTATTTTGGAATGTTCTGTTGATATAACCATAAAAACACTCTCAATAGGCAGATATTAAGATGCTTAACACAACACAGCAAACAAAATTTGAATTAGTCAAATGTTTTTTTTATTTATGACTTAGAAACTGTGTGACTTACAGAGTTGAGTGAAGGTTATTGTTTTCACAGAGTTGAAAATGCTCTAAGTTTAAAAAGACATAATACTGATTTTTGCATATATTAATTATATTTAACATATCAAACTTCTAAGAAGCATTCGGTTTTTAAAAATAATTTGTTCACTCTTTTTTTAATTGGCTTGAAAATGGCTTACGGAACAAAAATCTGGCTACAAAGTCATGTTTTTCAACCAATAAAACAAGAGTTTAGCAAATGATAACTTTGGTCTGTGTGAGAAATGTCACTGAATAAACATTAACCATTCTATTATATTTTGCACAGGTGTACTATGCTAAAAAGAAACGGCGTGCAGTTGGCGCCGGTCAGGGTGATGACTCTGGCTCTAAAAAGGGCAAAGTCAACGCTCACATCTACAACGACGGCTATGATGACTCAAACCATGATTACATCGTCAATCCAGGCGAGAAATGGCTTGATCGTTATGAGATTGACTCTTTGATTGGCAAAGGATCTTTTGGACAGGTGGGTTTAATGTTGGCTTGATAGAGATATTAGGCTTTTGTTTGTTGATATTTATCTCTGCCAAACGCTATGTTGATGAAAATTTAAAGTTGTTTTCTGTTCACCTATGAAAAAGCTATCCAAGAGCATGTACATTAACATTTACACATTTTCAATGTATGACTTGTAAGTATACTATGTTTGTTACCAGGAAAGAGCTAAAGAAGCTGTAATGAGGCTAGGGTGTTGACTGTAATGATATTTTTCCTCACTTGTGGTACTTAGTTTCTGTCCTTTCAGTAGTAAAATGTTACAAATTAATCTCAAAGTCAGGCATCATCCTAATTTGATACTAAATTCACAATCTTGAATATTATGTTTACATCTCTGGTCATGTGACCAAACCACCTATGTTTCATTTTCTGCGAGTTGTTAACAGTAGCATTTTTTTGGTAAAATACAGCTCGACTTCATTGAACTATACACTAACATGAATTTTTAACATTTTCTGTTCTCAGGTGGTAAAAGCATTTGACCACACGGACCAAGAACATGTAGCCATCAAGATCATCAAGAACAAGAAGCCATTCTTAAATCAAGCCCAGATTGAGGTCAAGCTCTTAGAGCTGATGAACCAAAATGATCGGGAAAACAAATATTATATAGGTGTGTTACTTTCTATGTTAGTGCATATTAAGTCTTCACAATTACATGTTGTTGTTTTTTTTATTTATTCAAAACACAATTGCACATGTTGTCACAGTATTAAATCTTTACTTAATATTTTGGTTTACATATTTTAGACACTGAACTGAAAGACCTAAATATCTTTGATTTGATTCCTGCAGTGTACGCGCAAGGAAAGTTTTATTGTTGGGGTAGAGGCTATCTTTGTCTTCAGATCCTCATGAGCCGTTAGATCCTATCTCAGATAAACAACAAAATTAAGGTCCTCTGCAAGTGGGCTTGTTATTTAAATCCTTGAGTGGCTGAAAATCAATTCAAAGTAGGGGTAGCCAAGGAAGGCAGCAATGACAAAGTTACGTTGAACTGATTTTCTCCTTAAAATATGAAAATATTCAGGCTTAATATTAGATATTGCTAGATCAGTTTGAAAAAATACAATTTTGCTATGCTCTCAACATATCTTGTTTTTCAGATGTTTAGTTAAAGTTTAATGCTTGTTTGATTTTTCAAACTTACAAGGATAATTTACATGGTTTGCACTTGTCAGGGGAAGTCCTTATCATCACATAAACATAATGTTCAACGACCTTAAAAGTCCTTATTGCCCCCAACATACTCCTTAAAGAGACATGGTTTTTTGCAAAAGTTTTTTAAGTACAACAATGTGGAAGTCAGCACACATTTACATGTGGGTGTGAAAGTTCAACTACATCCCCCTTTGTGGTGTCTGTGGTTTTCATTGAAAACATCACCTGCACAGTCTGACACCAATATTACACAGTTGCAGTTGTTTTGTTAATAAATTTCATGGTCATAGTCATGCTTTTGATGAAGATTTGGTCATTATATCTCTGGGACAGCTATTCTGATACAGGATACTTAAGTAGTAATACAAGTTGAAATGAGCGAAGATATAATCACACCTGTTGAAAGTTTCTTGCTTCTCAATCATGTCAAATTTTAGGTTGGATTTGAACCCAGCACCTCCTGCTCCCAAATATCAGACCTCATTGAAAAGCCATTATAGTCTAAGGATTAGTACAACATAGCCTGGCATTAACCTGTCACTTTTATTTCTCTGACAATTCAGAGAGAAGGAGAGAGAGAGAGAAAGGTGGCAGACATCTAGGTCATGTTGAGGAGTTTATGACCTCTTGCTTCTAGTACCTTAGTTCTTCCGTTCTCATGAATTATTGATTTTCAGAAGACATAATGGGCCATTGTCATTCTATTAAGTTTAAATTCTTTAACATTCTGAGAAACTGTAGGAGTGTACTTTAATCAGAGAAATGTCATGGCTGATTGATTGTTTGCTCATGTAGCTCTTTGATCATGCATGATTGATTAAAAAAGGGTATACAATGGTGATGAGCTGAGATGGTCATGTTGCTATTTATATGGTTGCCACATTCTACAGCCCTCAGTAAGGGTCTTCCCAAAACAGCCCTCAGTAAGGGTCTTCCCAAAACAGCCCTCAGTAAGGGTAGTTCTAAAAACACCCCTCAGCAAGGGGTCTTCTAAAATCAGCCCTCAGCAAGGGGTCTTCTAAAACCAGCCCTCAGTAAGGGTCTTTTAAAAACAGCCCTCAGTAAGGGCTCTCAAATTTCTGTGGCAACCATGTATTTTGAAAAAATTATTTAAAGACAGAATGAGGAGAAACTTTTTTTAGACAAATCTGAACAAGGGTTATTATCTTAACAGAGATACTTCAAAACATTATTAGTGTTCCTGGAAGCATTCAAGATGGCAATGTGTTATGCGCTCCAAATTATTTTTATATTTTTTTTTAATTGACAATGCTCAGGAATTCTTTTACAACTGGGGATAGCTGATAACATTTTCTTAATCTCTCTCTATGAAATAGTTTATGCCCTGTAACATTTTATACCTCAAACTTGTTTGCTTTTTCTTGCAAATCTTTCAGATTATTTTAACTGTTGGGAGTTAAGTTATTACTGCAGTGCTTTCTCTGTTTTCCTGAGAAGCAAACAGGGCATCAGTGTGTATTATTATTTTAAAAGGCTAAAAAATGTGTTTTGATAAATCTATAACTTTCTGAGCTTCATTATTATTTAAAATGTGCAAATGTTGTCATTTTTGTATCGATGATGTTAAAACTGATGATACCTGGTATATTTACTTGTATGAAATACTCATTGTTTTTTTCTTTGTTATTTCAGTGCGACTGAAGCGTCACTTCATGTTCCGCAACCATTTGTGCCTTGTGTTTGAACTTCTTTCATATAATCTATATGATTTATTGCGAAACACAAACTTTAGAGGTGTCAGCCTCAATTTGACTCGTAAATTTGCCCAGCAGCTGTGCACGGCTCTGCTATTCCTTGCCACGCCTGAGCTAAACATTATTCACTGTGATCTTAAACCTGAAAACATTCTATTGTGTAATCCCAAACGGAGTGCAATCAAGATAGTGGATTTCGGGAGTTCGTGTCAATTAGGACAAAGAGTGAGTATTTTCAAGACTTCTTTTAACACATTTGGTTTAGATACTCTTATATTATTCTTGTATACATGTACTGTGTATTCTGTCAATTCTTTCAAACTTTTTCTTGCTATCTCTCTCTTTCGTAAACTATAATTATCTAAACCTCTGTCATTTAGTGTCTTTGATCAAGTCCCCAGTAGTTCTGTCAGGGGGGGGGGGGGGGCAAGATTAAGTTAAATAGTCATATATTTGGGGCAGGCTGGCCAGGCCAGTGTGTCTCTTTTTCAGAAGAAAAGAGTTGGCAAAATTTTAGGACATGTATACTTCTAAAATTGTTCTATTAGATAATCTATTATCCATACCATCTCTGTAATCAGTTTATTTCATTCACAATTCACACATTAAACTTAACAAATGATATCAACAACTGCAAGCATGATAAAAACTTTTATCACATGCTTACTTCATCTATCAAAATATTATTTTTCATTTCACTGTTTGATCTTGTAGACAGCTGTAGACAGCTTTGGATCATTTCAACTGATATAGCAAAAAAACATGGCATATCATTTATTAGTGTCCAAGGCATTTTTTAAATTAAGTTTACTTTTTTTTACCCTTTGTTATGCTGCCCAACACATAGCTGAAATCTATGAATGAAAGAAATAATAATTCATGTTGGAAAGTGCTCTTTGATACAGATAATCCAATCATCATTTAATCTCAAATACTAAAAATGTACATGGACATTTGTGGAATGAAGTTTAAGATATATGTGAATTTGTCCATGAGTTAGGCATTTTTTTTTTTAAAGGGGTTATATATCAAGATGTTATATTATTTTATAAGAGAACTAGAGCAGGAAGCTGTTAGTGTATGGTGTAATTAAGAAAATTGTTTCGTTTGAATGACTTGGATGTATCACAAATCTTAAAATGAATTTTTTTTTGAGTTTTCACGTTTTACCTTTTCTTTCTTTTCTGTAAAAATTAATAGATGAAAAAATTCACTTCATTCAAATTTGTTTGTAGTTGTAGATTATATTTATTTCATAGTACAAAAAAAGGGGACAAATTGTTCTTGAAGAAATTGATACATGAATTATAGAAAGGGTCTTACATGCAAGTAAGTGACTATGCTGAGAGTACATATTATTTTTCTAAATATCATAATGTAGTTTTGTCTACCCTTCAATGCTTTGGGCATCAACATTTTCTTGCTTGAATATTGGTGGAAATGGGCCTTCTTGGTACAAAGCGACTGTATTTACCACAAATGTGAACAATATTATTTATCAATGAATGCATGCTTTTTATGAGAATCTCCAGGTCCCAATAAGTAGGGATAATCTAAAGCTATACTATATATTAATTCTTATTGGAGATAGATGTTAAATGTTTAAAAATATAGATTGTGCTTTTTGAAGATCCTGTGTTGAATGAAAATATAACTTATCTTGTGCTCTAAGTCGTCCTCCATCTAAAATAACAACCGAAGTAACAACTTTAACTGCGTTACAACTACAGTAGATGTTTATTGTGAACCATTTATGAATTTTATTTTCTCGTGTTTACAGATATACCAATACATCCAGTCAAGATTCTACAGATCTCCAGAGGTGCTGCTAGGTATCCCATACGACTTAGCCATAGATATGTGGAGTTTAGGTTGTATACTTGTGGAAATGCACACAGGAGAGCCGCTCTTTGCAGGATCAAATGAGGTAACCAGAGATTATTTATCTTATTCTCTTAATCCTTCTTTAAGATTTATCTTCTAGGATTATGTTTACCAGAGTTGGTAAAATGATTTTTGTTTGTATTAAAGATAAATGCTTAGATATAACTAAGAAATGTTGTCTTGTTGATTGCAAAAGCTTCTCTTGCATCATAAGACTTTGATCACTTTGAGATTTTGTTCTTTCTGATAAGCAAAACAGTGGTGGTCATGTTTTGAATATTATGAGGGCACATTTTTTTATGGTGGTCATGTTTGAATATAATGAGGGCACATTTTTTATTTTGAATGATTTGTTTTCTTATAAGAATCTTATGTCATATAAAGAAAAGCTTCTAGGATAGTATGATTAAATATAACTGCAAACATTGTAGTGTGACTTTTGATTCAAAACATCACACTACAGCATACAGTAGGCACATTACATGACGGTACTAAATATGCTTTATCGCATATAACAGAAAACTTATGTAGTACACTAATGAAGGCACATACATCTGTTGACTGATGAAGGTATGTCAATCCTCACATACATCTGTTGACTGATGAAGGTATGTCAATCCTCAGAAATGTGGTCTGTGCATTGTTGTGGTAAGAGATGAGAGTAGACATAAATCAACTTTGAAATAAAATACTTTTCAAACTTTCTCTGTATATTTATTTACAAAGTGTATTGTGTGTTTTATTTCAGTTTGATCAGATGATGAAGATTGTGGAGGTGTTGGGCATGCCCCCCAAACACTTGCTGGATCAGGCTCAAAAGACACGCAAGTACTTTGAGCAGCTCCCGGATGGCTCTTATGTGCCACGAAAGTCAAAGGACAATAAAAAAGTAAGCCCCCCTCCTTCAGGCAGACCTAAACCCCCTTAGAAAGATATAATACTTCACATTTATCATTATTATCTTTCTTATATAATGGACCCACAGTCATCTAAAACAATGGTTGGAAAAATCATAAAAATATTTTTTTTTTATCTAGAGAAGGTCCATACTTAATATTTCTTTAAAAATTAAAGTGTTCATCTATGGCTTTTTATTCTGCTTATGATACCTTTATAAAAGACTGCTTATGAACTCTGGCAGTAGTTTCAAAAGTTATATAAGCAGAACAAAAAACCCTCAATGAAATATTAAACTTATAAAATCAGAAGTTGTATGGGAGATTGATTATGATAAATTTTTTAAGATGCATTTTGATTGCTAAGAATATTGAGAATTTATGTGTTAAGTCTGTTTTTATCTTTTGTTTTTCATGCAAGATAATTTTGAACTTCAACAGGAATTAAAATGTCATGTATGTTACTTATTTCCACAGTATAAGCCACCTCACTCCCGAAAACTTCACGAAATCATTGGGGCTGAGACAGGAGGTCCAGGTGGGCGAAGGGCAGGAGAACAGGGCCATGCAGTGGCTGATTACCTCAAGTTTAAGGATTTGATCTTGCGCATGTTGGAGTACGACCCTAAGACGCGCATCACGCCATACTATGCCCTCCAACACAACTTCTTCAAAAAGACATCAGACGAGAGCACTAACACAAGCAACAGTACGTCGACCAGTCCGGCCATGGAGACTAATGCTAGCAGTCCTGCTGGTGGGTCATTGTGAATTGTGTTGTGCATACACATATTATATAACTGCCCTGCATATTGTGTGCTACTGTTTTGTCATACACATTAGGGATGAGTTCTGTTAACCCAAAATTATAATCTGTGTGCTTGATAAGGACTAGATTTCAGACAGTTTGATCAGTTTTCTGCTCAGGAATTATATATTTCTTTGAGATATGAATTTCAATTTAACATCACAATAGGACTTGTACCTTAATATTTGTGAATATCAGCTCCCCCACACAGACGCACACTTGTATGCATGATAATATTGTACTTCTTTTGACTTTAGAACAATTGCCTTGAAGTACAATTAACAATTCATAAATAAAGTTATAGTAAATGTATGACATTTTTATATATATGCTTTCTTTTTAACAAGATTTGTTTCATTTTCACAATGATCCTGTTTTCCCCCAAAACTTATGTCTTTTTTGCACTCCCCACCTCCAAAAAGGAATGAAAAATAGTCTAATGTGAGCATGTAGTATTGCTGAACAATGATATGATTGAATAGTTTCTGAAAATATAAAACATTTAACAAAGATGACTAATATAGACTTGTAAAACAATAGGCAGAAGTGAAACTGATCTGTTTAAAGTAACCACTTTGGCTTTTTAACAAGATTTGCTGCTTATTTTTGGCTGAATATAAAATCTTGACTTGAATCTTTAATACCTGAATTGGACTATTTCCTCTCTGAATATATGCTTGGAATCAAAACTATTGTAGTTCCTCTATCATACTATTGCCTTACAGTTTTTATTTCTGAGTAGCAATATTGTCTAATTTTAGTTACGTCCTGCAAGCTAACCTTAGTGTCCTGAATATATGTGAAAAACAAAATGTATGTCTTTTTTTGCTTTGCTCTCCCTGTGTGTAGCCAGCCTTATGCCCCTAAATCCCATGGCCTATGTATTATTTTATATTCATGCCACCTACAGCTATTGTGTTGTTTCCTAATTTCTCAAATAATTGGCACTGATGTTTGGGTTTCTCTGTCCTTTTGTTCCATAGTACTATTAAGGTTAATTAAGAGAATGTAAAAAGAAGAGATAACATAGTTTTAAAGATCTTAATTCTAATTCATCTTTTTTGTTATCAATTACTTCTTTATTCAAGACTGTTATCCATTCTTCTTTTATTCAGCACTCCTAATATTTCAGCTTTGACTGTTTGCTGTACACAAGCTCATAGATTTTATTGTTTGCTGTACACACACAAGCTCACAGTTTTGATTGTTTGCTATACTACACAGAATCCTAGTTTTGATATCTTTACTTGTTGGTCCTTAGACGTGTTTGTGTGATTGTATCATACTTCTCTCAGGTATAAGAGTGGCCGACCTAACATCCACGTAACTGTTACTTGCCCAGGGGTGCAGGGTCAGGGTCACCCAGCCTTCTCATGCGGGTACTTACTTTGATTACAGCTAATTTCCAGTTATTGCTTTTAAAAGTTCATTTACAAGATTTTTGTTTACTGTTCCAAGTTTATTTTTCTTTGTTTGATCAGTGTCCAGTGAAGTGTTAAAAACAAATTTTTATGGATGCGCATCCTGAAAAGTGTTTCAAGGCTGAGTTAATTTAAGAGAAAAATGAAACTTATTTTAAATATCTGAAAAGACGTTCCATCCTTTTTTACCCAAATATCTCATTTCGTGCCGTGAAAAACTGCCACCATTCATCATTAATTTTAACAGTAACAATAAGGATGTAAAATTTTATAATTAAATAATTTATAATTTAATTATATCATCACTGTTTTATTCAAAAACTCAGTCCCTCCACTTTAAAGGCATTGGTTTCTGTTGTATACTGTATTCTAGTTCTCCTTATTTCAGTTTTGTTTTTTCTAAATTCAATTAATTTGTTATTTTCTTTTTATCTTCTACTTGCTTTTCTCTCATTTTCTCACACTCAATCACTTTTCCCTTCATGCTCGCCCGCTCCCTCAACACATTCAATCAATCACAAGTGCTGTTTGCTTTAGAAGTTGATCCTTGCATGATTTAGTCAAAGTTAATTGAATACACAAAAATAAGCATTTAGGACTCAAATTTGAAAATGTAGAAGAAGTCAATAGAGTTAATTGGATATCTCTAAATTTCCATGTGTGGAATTGAATTTTTTTTCTATCTTAAAAATTGACCATTTCATCATATTATCATTAGTCCTTCCACCTTCAAAAAAATTAGAAAATCTATTTAAAGAGCAATTTCTACTTGTCAAAGCTTACTATCAAAATAGATGGAATCAAAAGAAACTATATTTTTGTTTCCGTTCTTCCTTACAGTGGATGAACTATCCTTTATAGCTTTTCCATTATTTTGCTTCCATCTGCCATGGGTACAACAACATATCTTACTTTTTATTCTCAATATTGTCAAAATGGCTGTCTTTCTTTGGCTTAAACTGACAGAGGTTTACTATTTCCCTCTATTTAGATACTCTCAGTAGACTTAGATTGGCTTAGTCCTTTTAGGCAACGCTGAAAATACTATTTCTAGTAGGTAGAATAAGACATAAAGAGCATAATCTCCTTTAGGTGTATGCCTACTTTTCATGTTTTTTTAACCTGCTTGTTACTAATTTGATGATTGAAATAACTGAGATAAAAGGAAGGCCTGTAATGTATGAGTGCATCTGCATGAAAAAAGTAGTAACGAAAGAGTTGTGTAAAAATAAAGAGATAAGATATGTTTAAATAAAAATGTCAAGATAATGTTATTTAAGGCCAAGGTCAATGACAGCTGAGATTGATAAATTCCCCTCTCTGTTATCTCTTTTGTCAGATGGCCTGTTCCACCAATCACAACCTCCGAGACAAAGTGACTCGTACTCTAGGCACCGCGCGCAGTAGAAAGACAGTAGTTGAGCAGCAGGCCTATGAGTTGTCCGAAAGTAGGTACTCATTCCCTTACACCAATTCTCACACATAGGCCAAACTTTTCTCTCTTTTACAGCCAGCTGTCAACATCATATAAATATACTGCTTACGACTTACTTTGTCAACAAGCAGTTAACATCATATAAATATACTGCTTACGAC
>JAUUEB010033431.1:0-16565 GCA_032362205.1 Clione limacina
TACAACACTTCTGCATTGGAACCTCAGTGGGGAATGAATTATCTCTTCTTCTTCGTCTTGAGCTATTCTTTTAGAGGTAATCGGGTAACGCCGATGTGACGAAGTCGCTAGTTATAAATATAGATAGATAGCAGATCTGAATTTCTTCATTTTATTTTGATTTGCGGATGATGAGAGTAAGACAAAAACGCGCTTGAGTGATAACATCAAAAATACGACAAAAAATGATAACGAATTGTCAAAAATATTGTGACATTTTGAGATTCTTGCACCATATTAGAAAAAGAATGGTTTGAATACAGAAACACACACAAGATTGTTCCTGGAAAAAGACATTAATTGTGAATACAATTCTAGTATAGTCGAGTAAAAAGATTGCGCATCAGGAACACATGTTTAAATTCCAATTTCAATTGTTTTCGGTTACCACGGTCTATAACTACCATTGATTTTTGCTATGTTAACATCACCGACATCCACGTCATCCTTTTTGTTTTCCAGCAAGGATGATAACCACGTTGTCGATGACTTGAGAGTTTTTATGTAATTCTGCACTTGTATAAATGTAAACATTCTTTTTTATAGCAATGCATCAAGGTTACCTCTTACGTTTCACCGATATTCTTAATAAAAACTGGCTGTGGAATGCGCGTGTATTGCATCATGCAAGCTAAGAGTTTATTAACAAACTAGATACAGTTTGTAGCACGATATTTCGTTGAAATAATTCTTAAATCTCCGTTTAATTATCTAAATATTGTGTTTGGCTGGTAATATAAATATGTATTAATTTTATGTGATTGTTAAAAGGGGAATTTGAATTAGTTAATGAGCCATATTGATGGATCATCTATTGTGATATGGTCATGACCTAGTTGAATTTGTTTTCGTCATTAAAAAATCGTAAAAAGCAAAGTTTTACTAACGTAGTCTTAGGTCTCACGGTGGTCCTCTGACCAGTTTAAAGATTATTTATCATAAAAAGTTGTTTTATTGACCTTCTTGATAATATAGGTTTACAATATTTGAAAGAGCACGATGTTTAGATTTACACCTGGATCCGTGTAAGCTTGTACCTGATGACATGCCTTAGTCTTATAAATCGTGAGTTCAAGGCGGATATTGGTAAATGATAAAGATATTTGGCTCACGGCATTTTTCTGATTCGCATCAATGAGTAACGCCTTGGGTAATACATACATAGCCAATCTTTAATCCGAAGGCCACGGGTTATACGGCATTGGTATATGAGTAACCGACATTGCCAATAATCACAATCTAAGAAAGATTTGATATCATCACCAATATTCATCATCGAAGAACGATACGATATGTTTTAGTGGCAATATTGTTTCCTCGTGGTTAGTTTAGCCGACTTCTACTTGGTAGTTTTCTTTTGTTCTTAGTCACCTTAGTCCAAATTGCCTGTTTAAGCGACTTGTTTTAAAGACGTTTTTCAGATGTTAGTGCAACTATGTGTTATTGTTTTTTGTTCCGTTCGTCTCGTTTTTCTCTTACTATCATCATGTTGCATGTCACGTTAACATTGTCTTCTGATTTGGTTCACTGTCGTTCGTACTTGTCATAAGACATTTGTATTTTTATTAGTGTTTTCCATGATTGCTATTCAATCATTGCGTGAAGATCATAAGAACATAATGCTTACATAGGGCACTAACTCTATAATGATATGATAAAATAGTATGCGCACAATTGTCTCGTTTACATTTTTGTTCACTGCGGGATAATAATTGTTCATAAATCTTGGTTAGGATGCCACACAAATATTTAAAAAAAATCAGAGCAACTGCTGAAAACAGGTATTTTTTCGTATTTAACGGTTTGGGAGTTATTGCGATTTGTTATCTCTTAATATTAAAGAAAAATCCTGTGTAAGTACTGCTCTGCTTTCTTAAATATTTTTTTATAGATCAAAGGACATCATTATAATGTTGAATCTGTAATTAGAAATCAATTTGTCCTTGATCGAGTTTTAAAAACTGTTTCAAATGTAACCACAATATGGTTAACAAATTGTGTTGGTTGATATTTATGTCCTTAATCAATGAAATAGAATGATTTTATCACAGCGAACATAAGTGGTGATATAAAACTGAGATAAGGGGACGTAAAGTATGCTGTTTCAGATTAAAATAATGTGGTTAACCTGATCTTCATGTAAGTGGGTGTCAAGGTTTATGCAAAACACACATATGAGCACTGCTCATATCACAGTGGCTTAGGGGTGTCGGCAAAGCTCAGGTGATAAAATACTCAACGATAGCGTACTAAAAAGATAGCTATCAACTCAAAATAACTTTTGGAAATCAGATCGCCCAGTGTCAAGCCTTTTCCCGTAATTAGATCCAGTTTTATGATGATTTGATTCCTATGTCAACCTACGATTTTGGATATGTGTTATCAGTTATCAGCTTGGCCTCCTCCCTCATTTATCACAGCGATTACTGAATACTTGCATTGCCTAAAGAGAAATAATAGCAGGATGAGGTCACAAAATATATTTTTGTGTGTATTTGAAACACTCCTATAAACTTTAATTTTTATTAATTATCATTAATCAGTCGTAGTCTATGTAATTCCTTCCCTGTTCCTTTTATATTTTTTATTATGAATTGAATTCTATCGTGTAAGCAGTTTCTGGTTAAGTCAATAAGACGAGTGCAAAAATTGATTGCAACTATTGATCTTATAAACCTGCCGTTATATAAATACACAAAAGGATACTTAACAGTTGATTAATTTCTTATAAAAAATAGAATAGCTATTTCTGAACGAGTCAATACATCGAGTGCAGCTATTGATCTAACACGTATGCTGTTTATTTAGGTTGGGAGAGTCAATAAGACAAGTGCAAAGATTGATTGCAACTATCTATATCTATTTTTCCACGCACACAATTATATTGTGTAGTGGTATGTATTCATCGTGTCTGTGTGTCTGTGTGTCTGTGTGTCTGTGTGTCTGTTTCTGCGATAATTTGAGTAATTTTGTTTGGATCTATTTCATATTTGGAAGGATGATATAGACCAGGAATATCATTTCTGCTATTGAAATCCAGAAATAGTTGTGACAAATTTACGGAGTTATGGCCCTTATTGAGTATTTTTGCTATATGTTCTCTGATAATTTGGCAAAAACACGCTGTGGTCACATCTTAAGGGTTAAGAATCTTAAATATTGCAAACAGGCCCTTCTAGTGACTATCTAACACCAGCTTTCAAAATTATTCAAATAATCAATTGAAAAACAGAGTTATGGCCTATTTGAGCATTTTGCTATATGTCTTTGTTAATTTTTTGCGCCATTGTCAAAGATAGAAATCTGAAATTTTGCACAAAGGATTAATTAACGTGTCCCTAAAAGCTGGAATTTAATATTTTGAAAATAAAACAGTTTTGACAGAGTTATGTCCCTTTGTGTCTGATGTGCGTGATTGTACTCTCTACGAGTACTCATTTTTCTAGTTAATATTTTGTTGACCAGTAGAACATTCTGACAGTTTTTGAAATTAATAGGTAAAGCACTTTTCATAATTCAAAAGGGCGTCGAAATCGGGAACGTATGTTATAAATATAATATAACAACACAATTGAAGTTCCTGATACCTTCAATTATAAAAATTATTGCCAATGTAAAGTTTAGTTGTTAGTTATGTTTTATCATGCGATTAGCTTGATTTTAGTATAAATAAAGAAGGATTTATGCCAAAGTATTTATAAACACTCATTCAGCATTGACACTTTTATTGCCCACACTGAATTTTTAGCAGTTTGAACAAAAATATTTAAAAAAATGTTTGAATATGTTAATTGAATTGATCTTTCCTTACAGATCTTCCAAAGATTGTTGCAACTTTTCTAATCAGTTTTCTTCCAGCTGATTTGAATGTTTATTACTACGAAAGTAGACATCGAGAATCTTCATAGAGTTAGTTATTTTATAAACCCATTTTCAATGTGTCCATGGGTGCTCCATCGTTAGAAATTATGAAATATTTGTTCCAATTCAGAAACAGAACTCAAACAAATAAAAACATATCTAAAAAATTTATCACCTCTTTGACAGCCTAAAGATATTTCAAAACCATTGTGTCCTAAGCATACTTGGTAATTTTTTGTGTTCGTTGTTGACGTGGTATAGATAGCTTTTACTGTAATACTTTCTATTATTTCGTGGGCTAAACATTTGACTGCAAAAATAAACAGTTTGCGAGGGATGGTACATCCCTGTTTGGGAGGGATGGGACATTGTTGTGTTACCCTATTTGTTTTATTGTGAGCCTTTGAAGTATGACCACCTTTTTAAAAGATCGATATTTGCTTGTTTGGAATGTAAAATAGCGTAACACTCATATGTATACAAAAATATTCAGGGAATCGACTGCCTGCTCATAAATGATATCAGAAACAATATCTGACCTATTTTCTTCTCACTAAAAATAGCCATCAAGACAAATATTATAGTTTGTAATGATAATACTACATTTTCCTTTCATTTGTTTGGCATAATGTTTTATTTGAACAATTCCGTGAAAACATTGATACATGTGTTGGCAACGTACAACTTACACACAAAAAGTCTCACCTCGACTAGAAGCACATGTAGCACGAAACAAAAAAATGATAATCAAACTTATCAAAAGCATATACTTTGTGGCATTTATCCTATCTCAATCGTTAATAACTATTTCTTAACAGTCAATGTGTAAAATCGACGATCTGGTTGATTAAAACTAATCAAATATACAATTTGTCTGAATATTATTTTAAGAAAAGGTTTATTTCTTTTATATACCTCTGTCAAGAATGGGTAACATTTGGACATACCATCGAGCAACGACCAATTAATCCTTGACAAAACTGAAACATAACACTAGCTGCTCCTCGGCGCTAATAGGTTGTACATGGATTTAATAGGCTTTACACGGATACGAATATTAATCTAATTTGCTGTCTATAGAGTGTCAAGCATCAACTTGCTCTCATTTAACTTGTCTTATTGTGTCTTGACCTGAGAATGTGAACGTCCATTCTTACAACCGACTTGCTACTAATTACGTTGGCCTTTACAAGAGGTCAGAGTGATTTAGTTTTAAGACGCCCTTTCAATAGCCCAGAATTCGAGGGTTCGATCTAAGCTGTGGTCATCCTTTTTTATTCCATCGTAAACTTGTGTATAATAACAATCTTCACATCTTACGTTATCAATCATAAAAGCAAACATTGAAAACAATAATGACAAACCTATAACAAATGATTGGTATCCATTTATTTTATACCCTAGTTCTTGTCGGATAAAAATCATATGTGTAGCATGTGTATCATGTGTTTCATATGTAAAAATACATCTTACATTCGAGTTCAGTTATTTGTATTATTATATTTGCATTCATGTCAAGTCACTTGAAACATTTACTGGTGTGGTGCCAGAAAATGCAGTGCTATTTTTCAGCTATTATCCATAAATACATACGCAAATACAATACACCGAAACATATATACATTTATATCAAGTGCGTATGAGGATTTCGGATGGGATAACCTTGGATATTATCTAATCAATGGTCGGGAAGCGGCTGAATTTCTTTTTCTTTAGTTTTAAATGGTGGAAATTAAGAGCTTTTTGGATCTCAAATTTGAGGGGGGGGGAGAATTACCCCATGTCTCCCTGTCTACGCGTCTGATTTAAAAACATAATTATATATATAACACAAAAGAACAGAAATAAGTGTTTTTTAGAAATTATAAACTTTAAAATTTCTTCATAAATATCTCAATGCATTCAATTGAATATCTCAGAGCCGTTAAGCAAGAGTTGTGAATTTGAGAGGTTTTTAAAAAATTCTTTTGACATTCTTTTCAACTGCGTTCGGCAAGTGGTTATCTCTTTATTAACGAGAAAATATTATTGGGTCCACGTGATATTTTGAAAAAAGTAATTCAGGATCATTTTTTTGTGTTTTCGTTGAAAAAATTACACTCTCCTACTTTATAAAATTTGAATGATAATAAAATGAATTATCAACATCGGAATGTAACCACTTTTTTTTCGAAAGAACTTAATTTATCAAAATGGTTATGGCTATTCTTTAAAATAATGTATTCATCATTACTAACATTATCATCATAAGTACGGTGAACTTTTTCTACTAAATTGATTCTATGACTATGAGTACTATTGAGCCTCGATGGCTGAATGATATTGGTCTGTTGATTATTTGAAAGGCCAGTGAAGGAGCCAAATGAATACCAATTGAACATAGTTTAAAAGGAAAAGACATAAATAAAGAAAAAAGGCCTTACACCTAAAAATTCTTTCAATCAAGGTTATAATTGAAAAGTTCACCTCTTAAAATAATATTTGAGTATTGAAAACTTGAAACACGGTTTACTACTAAACAAAATATTTCCCCTACCGAATATCCCCAAAAAAGTTGCCCAACTGCTCAACCCCAAATGTTAGTTGTATCAGTATTTATTTAAACAATATTAATTGAAATGATGTCCTTATCATAAGCGAGTAAAACCAATTTTTAAATACTTCTCTGTGTTAATAAGACTAATAGGATTCAACAACAAAGATATTGCATGGATATGTTATATGCTAACACCTTCAACACAACTAGCAATGTATTAATAAAATGAGCCAAGAAATAATTTGATATTTATGAAAAATTATCTGAAGCCTCTTCGAATATGCACACCAACATTTGAAATATGAAAAAGTCTATCTACCAACAAAGACCATAAAGACACAATTAACAACGCATAAGATTAAACATAGAAAGGGGAATCGAATCATTTGCATTATTAGTAACAACTATGCATCTGAAAATTGCAGTTTTTTAACTGTTTCGATAACTCAATAAACTTTATTTCACAATTAGTGCTTTTTAAATGATTATAGTATAATAACGTATTGTTGAATTAACATTTACAATATAAACAACACAATAAGACGCAACAGTGAGCTCACAACAATCTAAATATTGCAGCGCGCGCAGTCGCAGCTTGCAAAATGTACATAGTGGAAACATTTTTCGTGTTAGAAATTTAAACGATGCTCAAATATATCAGTTAGATAGTATATAGAATATTCTACTCATATATCTCAACCAATTCCAATTTCAAAACCAATGCCATTTAGCATCATGAATCAAAGAGCAAGAGAGCTAAGTAAACACTCAAAGCACTCACAAATCGAATGCATAGATGGAGCCCATTGATGCAATTAATCTGTGCAACAACTGCATGCATAATTCCACTTAATAGAACTGTATCCGGTGTGCAGATATGTAAACAAAAAACACTTCAACATCACTTTCAGAACCTGATATTAGAGCAATCCTTTATTGATTTCCAGAAAATTGCCCAATTATTGAGCTGATAAATCTCCAGCCACAATCAACCACATTATCGACCGTTGCCTCTACCCTTAGTCGAATAATTCTTTTTGAGGGGGGAGGGGTGTATAAATATTGCAACTTTTTGTTTTTATTTTATAAAAATATTGCAAACATTTTGAGGGATTTCTGAAACGATTGAAAATGTTAGCACTTCAAAGTGTCAAGTCGTGATATTTTGCGTTGGAGTAAAGACTGTTACTGAAGTAGCCAACTGGTGTTGCTAAAGCCCTACAAGTAATAAATATTCCTGAAAGACTTTAAAAAATACAGAAATCAGACTTAAATAAAGAACAAATGAATATTCTTAAAAATGCTTACTGAGTAGCACAAATTAAATCAAATAAGTAGATAGCATAAACTAGGTCATGTATTCCCGTTTAACAGACAAGATATAATGTGATCTCATTTCAAAGACTAGATCACGTGTTAACAGGATAGCACATACTAGATAATGTGTTCTACTTTAACTGACAAGATAATGTGTTCTCATTTCACAGACTAGATCATGTGTTAACGGGATAGCAAAGATAAAAACATGTGTTGGCTTGATAGCAAAGATTAGATATTCTGATAGCACAGGCAAGATTATTTGTTAACTAGATAGCACAGACTAGGTCTTTTGTTAACTTGATAGCGCAGAATATAACATGTCATAGACTATATCATGTCTTAACTGGATAGCACAGACTTGGTCATGTGCTTTTATAGCACCGACTAGATCATGTGTTTTAATAGCACCGACTAGATCATGTGTTTTGAAGGGTCAGGAATAGTCGGATAAGACACTTGACTAGCTTGTGACATGTGAGGTCATAGTTGTAACTTATTCCTGATTAAACCCGCTGCTTTTTGGTATTTATAAATGACTTCAGGAGATCCTACCCACATGAAAGATTCATACACACCAGAGCGACTGATGGAACTGGAAATTTAGCGTAAGACAGGACTCAAGAGCAAGCAATAGTGGAAGGAAAACATACGGTCTGTAACCAATGCAACATTGAACTTGTGAGCCGCCATATGAACTGTGTTGGCTCTTTTTTAAACTAGGATTTAAAATGAAAAGCCTTCTCCAGTTACACCTTTTTTTTAGTAAAGTATGTTGTGATAATGAGTCATTTTTACGATGAAATATGCATTTTGTAAAAAAGAAGGCCCCGTGCATGGTCATGTATTATTTGAGTGCAGTTAGACCTGTTCGGTTTTCTGCTTCATCTATCTTTAAAACGATAGTTTAAAACCCGTGTTTGATATAACTTGATCCATACATTAAGAAGATTGTTTTCTTCATCGTGAGGTTTACCATCCAATAATAATGTTACATTCATATAAAACTAATATATTTTTTGTATAATTGGTGTACAGCACATACATATATTCTATTACGGTGCTGGTCGAATATGAGCGAACGTTGAAAGTATCGAACATTTAAATATTTAGTTTGCTACGTGAAAGGATGCGATAGTTTTCATTATTATTTAGAGGATATCTAGTTATAATCGTCACCTTCATACAAGACGTGGCTGATCTCCTATACATTACCTTCACTTTATAAACTTTTATTTTGTATTTTTATTGCGATATCGTTCGGTAGTAAAAACAGGTTCTGACTGCTTGCTGAGCCTATCCATCTTCTATCATGACGAAAATGAAACATTTAACCGATGAAACTCGTCAATAAATCGCCATCTAATCATATCCACTGACAATTTGTATCATACAAGTATATTAAAATATTTTCTATTACAGTCTACAAAACATTAGTTGCTCAAATCATCCACTTCAATAAACAATCATGCTATCAAATCATGACAATCCAATGTATCCTTTAAAAGATTTTACCTTTGAATAATCCTTTGATTTGCTTCACAAAATCAATTGCTACCTGTATCAACTTTGTTAGGATTATATTGTGAATAAGCATGCAAGTGTTTAAGAACAAAACTAAAATGTCTAGATATATGCTAAGGCAAAACACGTAGAACATCCATATCCACAATGAAGAAAGCCGAAATGATTAGTACAGTGAATAAAATAAGTTTATGCTTAGATGAACGAAAAATTGAAATAAAGAACATAACCAAGCCAAACGAGCTGTACTTTATCGAACCTCTTGGTATACCACGAATGGAATGGAGATAAACACACTGGGCATGCGCAGAATACCCACGTGACCCATGTTCTACAAAAGGAAAGGAATAATCAATATTGCATTAATAAATCAAGGTTGTACAAATGAGGTATGGTCAAATAACAAATTTATTTTTATCCTTTATCCGAGACGTCAAACGACAGAAGATATGTCGATATGTTCTTCCATCAGAAGTAGACCCCGACGGCCTTACAAAAATAAACACTTCACATTTTACTTGTTTATTATGCAATAGTAGATGTACCATTATTTGGGTACCAAGAATATTTTAATGTTAACGAGG
Source organism: Clione limacina (assembly GCA_032362205.1). Taxonomy (NCBI): domain Eukaryota; kingdom Metazoa; phylum Mollusca; class Gastropoda; order Pteropoda; family Clionidae; genus Clione; species Clione limacina. The sequence goes on from JAUUEB010033431.1 coordinate 9,862, forward strand.
ATCATGAACTTTGTCAATTAAAAAAAACTTTACCCCTTTGTACCGGTATACTTTCTATTTTTCATAAATAATAATCGATTAGCCTGGCTTAGATTGTTTCTGTTATCAAAAAAGATACACCAATATAGTTTTTTGTAAAGATATAACCACCGAACCTGCCTAAGTCAGACCTTAAATTTCATGAAATTAACTTTTCAATGCGAGTATTTATTTGTATTATTTGGAAACGTTTCATGATTATTTCGTATACGAGTGTCAGATATGTGCGTTTCTATTCAAGCTTAAATGTAGTGTTACAAATTAACAACAATGTTTGGGTAACATATAACGTTTCAGTATCGATACGACAAGCGAAAACCTGCCAAATTCGACACGGTCGTAATTAGCCAATATAATGCTTACATTCTGGGATTATGTTAGCAATTTGTATCTCTGCTTTTATTGAACTAAAAGACCACCAGAATTAGAAATTCGTGTAAGAGGAATAACATTATCATGTTCAGTTTTTTCTTAAAACGCCAATGCTACATGATCGTATTGATTATAATGCCAATATTTAATTAGTTACATGTACCTGTTTAGCATATTTTTCTTTATTTTTATCCGTTTGTATTTTAAATCCTTTTATGTACCACCGCTGTACTGGTTTAAACAAATTGTACATTTGTAACTTTGAAACTTGAATTGAATAAATGTGTTACCTTAAAACCAAAGAATAAATCTTATGGGTCACGGGTAAACTTTTTATGCTAGTAAATCTAATCACTATGATAAATTCTGACACAAAGAGAAGGCTAAGAAAAACTCATGCCACATGTCAAACTACTCCAATGAAGTCTGTATTTTGTCTGAAGATTGTTGTCTGCACAGTGTCTAGAACACAGCGACTTTCGGATCAAATGCCAAGTTCATGCTGGCTAACTTGCAGGTAAATAAATTGGTCAAAGGGCCAAAGCAGAGGGGATAAGACGTTTCAGAGAGGGGTATGAGAAGCAATCGGGGATTATTATTTGTTTGTGAAAAGAAGAGAAAGTTATGGAAAGATTAGAGTGAAGTCATAGCTCTAAATTTCACAAGTTGCATTGTTATCGTCTTGCAGGAACATTCAGAATACACTGTAGGAGATGTTCACTTACGGGTCCGTCAAGTGTGCTGCAGACAGGTTGTCTCTTAAGATGAAGATAAAAGTAATCCCATTATTGTTAGAAATAAAGTGTTAAGATCATTTACCTACATTTGATGTGGTCCAACGTAATAGAGGAATATTCTAGAATCACGCACTTATTTTCACCTATAAGTTGCAATACATGTTTTCTTAATTGCATCGATATTTGTTTGAGATCTAGCTACACAAACTATTTTAAGCATCTACATCTACAAAAATAATTATATTGTTTTTAAATATTTTAAAACTCAAATGCCAAAAACTGAAGGATTGCCTTTTTCTGCTGTTCAAAAGAAAATTTCCCATATAGGAAAATTAAACTGTGTGATTTGATTTACGTTCATATACCTTATAGTATTTATGTTCAACTGTAACCGAAGCCTTTTAAATAACAGAGTACCTTTTGAATACGGATAGCCACATGGGTCTTGGTAAAGCACAAAAATGTTTTATCTTAATAGTGTAAAGCAGTGGCTAACTTAAGATTTAGTCTACTTTGTTTCCTCCTACCAAGTTGACTTTGTTCGAGCTGGTAGTGGGCGTAAACAAACAAACAAACAAACAAACAAACAAACAAACAAACAAACACACAAACACACAAACCAACAAAAACAGACACATTTGACTAAAAGTGTCAAATGTCTTCTATTAATGAACTAAATTAGCACATTACTTTTTGACATAGCCAATTACCAGTTATAGATTGGCGCAAAAACAGCTCTATATAACTGAACAACATACAAGGGAAAATATGAAAAGTTAATAATGTTTGTCAATTAAAAGATATAACTTTATAAAGAGAAAAAACAAATATCAAAAATTAGCCTTTTATATTGGCATCAAAATCTAAGGGGGGTTTGGGATAATAACACTATAATAATGCAATTTGATAGACAATATAACCACTGTGTCTAAGTATAATTCAAGATGCGATGCATGAAACCTAAATGCTACGTCCTTAAAGCTAATGACTTTTGAAAATGACGATAATATGTCACCCATTAAGATTTAAACGTATGCAACTATGAACTGCCAATCAAGTATTTAACATATGCAACTATTAACTGCCATCGAGTATTTAACATGTGCAACTATGAACTGCCAATTTACAATTAAACTAACAAAACTAACAAGCGAGACACAATGATGACGAAATTACAGACACAAATTGACCAATTTACTCTCTTCGTCTCTTTAATGGCGGTCGTGAACAAGCCTCTGCGCTAATCGGTTGGGAAAGGACGAACTCACAGCAATCGATGTAAACTCCAAAGCTATAAATGTTTGATCAGCTATTTCATCGCTCACCAGGGATACTGTCGTAACTCTTTTTTTGTATATCCATTTTTGTGTGTTTCTGTATGTTTTTTGCAGAATCGTGTCTTCTTATAAAATATAGTAACTATTAAATTTCAATCCAATTTACAGTAAATGAAATTTGAAATTTGATTAAAAACTCTATGGACTGGTGAGCTAACATCAGCAAGTGTTGAAAGACTACCGATTTACACCGCTTACTTTGAAAACCACTATATAATTTCTGAATGCTGTGGCATTACAAAATATCAACCACCACATGTATCATCAAAATGAATGTGGTTGTAAGTCAAATCATATCTATAATGATATCAAAATTACTGACGGTTAAGAAAAATACACTTCTATGAACCCATTATGACAGCTAAATAGCGTACACCGTTCAACACACTTTCATATCAATTCAATCACATTTTTTGAACATATTTTTGTCCTTCTGAAAAAAAAGACTTACGACGGTATACAAGCAGATCGACATTTATCGCTAATGACATTTACCCAAGCCTACAGGCTCACGCCAATTCTCGAACGTTAGAAAAAAGATTGCTTGACGATGACCGCTGTTCTGCATCGCTATGCATTTATAGTGAATTCTACAAGCGATCACTGGAACTTACTATTGATTTTCCTGACTCCATTTTTGATGCGATAATCTCCTCTAATGGGAGTTAGTGATAGTATTTTTTATGCAAAATATAAAAGTCTGTACACAGGAAGTTTGAACTGAGGTTACAATTGGTCTAAAATATATAAACGTTTTATTTTATTTGAACATTAACATTGAATAAAGTATTTAATAATCACTCTCTTAAGTAACTCTGTTTTCCTGCTCTGAAAAAATATTTCTGATTAATGTGGGTTTCCGTTTGCGGTTAAATGCTGGGTTTCGTTGAAAAATGAAATGACATATGAGAACATTTCTTCTATTAAAGTCATAGCAAATTTTTATAATCAAAGACTGTGTAAAGATGACGTGTCTGAACGAGTTTGTTTTATTAAAAAAAATACTACATATGATCAATATGGCCATAATATATCTCCTTTACACTGAAACTTGCATATATACATATAAGGCACATATTATTACAGAGACACACAAGTAAACAAACACATTCAATCAAACAAACAATATTTTCTTAATATCTAATTATTACGTATAACGCCAGATTTTTGTTAGACTTTTACCCATAAGAGAGCTGTAATATACATAAAGTCGAATATATACCAGGTTTACCCCATTTGCTGGATATATTGTAATTATTGTGACTGAAAACGTATGTTTGCGAGATAAAAATTCGAAATTTGCACTAAATAAGAGTCATATTTCATAAGATAACGGTCTAACAATTGAAAAAGCAGAGAATTCCAAGTTCTAACGTAATTTTAAGGGCTGATGTTGGAGACGAATAATGACGTCAGAAAAATATGATTAAAAACACATAAAAACGATATAAAAACAATGAATCAAGACGCATTTCGAATAATTTGAATCGTTTTCAATTTCCCCAGGCAATTTCCTTTTAGAGCGTTTTCAATTTGGCAGACTGCTTCAGTTGACAGAAGTTTCATTTCATGAAGCGAAGTTGGAAATATTGATATAACAGAGTATGACAGATATACATAGACATGTCTTATGCATTTCAGATAATGTGAAAATCCTGGACGTGTGGCTCTGAATGATTGTGTTGATTAAAATTTTTTTTTAATCTTCTCTGAATTGGATCTTTGAACGAATTGATGAAAAGATGAATTAGATTTTTTCATGTTAATTTAAAATTGTGTTTATTTCTGTAAATCCAGGTAACTCAAGAGGGTTAATAATAATATATTTTCTTAAAGAGTTCATTGTCCCGTAAGTGCAACTATTTTTATAATGACATAAAACTAAAATTGTATGAACAAAGGCATTGTGCGGCAGCCACTATGCAGCGCCCACTGTCGAACAAGGGGGAAATACTGTATTAACCAAAAACTGAATAGTAGCGACGCGAGGGCTCGTATCCACAATACTACCTCTCAGATGGGAGTCGAGAATGCTCACTACTAGACCATCGCATCACACTAGATTATATCAGAATTTTAGAATTACTCAATAACAACGAAAACAGTAACAGCATACATTTGTTGGCTCGGGTTCGAACCCATCTAGCTTCCATTAATTTGATAATGAATCTAGATTTATGTGAAGAATGGATAAAAAATTGCACAAACTCATAATAACTGTGTTCATTAGGTTCCCCATATTCAGACGAACTACTTGTTTCATTTTGTCTTGGTAAATCCTAACCCAATGCAATAATTAATTTGTGACACATTCAGTTTTAGCGAAGTTTATTACAAAACAGCTAATATTAGATCTAGCAATTACATTTTTTTGTATTTATTTCGTTCATCCACTATCAATTATGACAAAGTTACTGATTTTTGTTAGCCAATGCTTTAAACTCTCAGTTTGGTTCGTCCCTCCGCCAAGAGTGCTACCCTTATCCAGACGATCCTATTTTGATTTGACTACAAGATTGACTATTGAGAACATATGGCAAACTTACCACAATACTTGCTCAATGGATCCATATCGGACAAACCGACTACAATACTTGCTCAATGGATCCATATCGGACAGCTAACCTTTGCAAGTCCATTTATATATGCTGAAAATAACGATCGCCTCCCCTCTCGCCCGCTTAGGACAAACATGCGGCAATGAAGTCGTTCCTCTAGTCACATTGGTATCAAATAAAAGCTTGTAAATTATCTTTAACGTTTTATGCACACTTGTGGTAGGTAGGTAATTTCAATATATATGAACATCGATGAGGATGTTCAAAAAGTTACACTTAACACAAAATCACGCAATATTTCCTTATGTTACATACGAAATAAAAAAAACATAATATTTCATGGGGACTATTTTGTTCTAAGAAATGTTCTTGATAAAAAAAGAGACATGATATTTTGGAAAACAAATCAGAATCAGGTTAGACTAGGAAAACTTGTCTTTCAGTTTACAGTATTCAGCTGTTTAACATTGACAACATCTCCAGCTCTGAGTACAAAGTGAAATAAACTAGTATCGAAAAAATACTAGTACTTTCCATGAAGATTATTCATTATTCTCATCTGGTCATCAATGACCACGAGTATAAGTAGGGAGATATTATTAGGTGCCATACTTCCATGTCTTCAAATTGCCACCTATTTAGGTTTGAAACCTTCTGTATCAATAGAAAATAATCGTTACATTATTTCTTGACACAAACAAAAAGATTTAAGTAGGTTTTGAAGAAACAAGAACAGGAACTGCATGAAATTGCATTCTAGCCGGGGTCGATCGTTCATTTTTTTAGGTTTTATAAGCCGGGTATGAACCAAACCCAAGGCTAAATAAATAAATAATTCTTTGGTTTTGTCTAGCGGAGTTGCCGAAAATGAATGTCTCTTCATTACGCAGATTTTTTTTATTATTTGAAGTGTTTTATAAATTACCTGAACATTTTCTATCATATCTACTACGATGTGTTACGATGATTCCGACACGTGACGTGTCATCCAGACAGCTTGGTTTCAAATCTCACACCGACCGTTGCATTTTTTGTCACTTCTCTGTTAACTCAGCTGCGAGGACATAATTAGCCCCCGCTTTTCATAATGATTTTCCAAGAAACAGTGAGTAAAATTACTGCCTTTACATCGCAATAAACTTGGTAATGAGAACCTTTAACATTTAACCTTAACTGTTGGTAATAGATTAGTTATCACCTGACATTGAAGTAACATGTTTTAGAAACAAAACAAAAACAGTTTAACAATATTATTATATTTGAAAGATAGAACCTCAAAGAGAATAGGAAAATATGATATTGTGAGAGCATTTTATAACTAAAATATGTTTTTTAATGTATATAATACATCGATTGAATGCTTCTGTTCTTCACATCTTACATAATCGTTTTTCTTCAGAAGAAACCATACTCCTTAAGTTTAGACAGTGCCCCGAGTTCTCTTAACTTACGGAGTTTGATTTTTGTTCTTTTCTACCTGCTTTTTGTATTTTCTTTCTATCTAGCAAAATTCCTATCATAATTGTCTACAAACACTGCCAGATGCATTATCACTTGAACAAACAGTAGGATAAACACAAGTACTACTTTTTAAAAGCCACGCCTTTTCAATTTCTTTTCATGTCCGTCTCTATATCTATCTTTCAGTCACGCATTCTGTC
>JAUUEB010033542.1:0-16563 GCA_032362205.1 Clione limacina
GAGAGAGAGAGAGAGAGAGAGAGAGAGAGAGAGAGAGAGAGAGAGAGGCAATATGTTTTGGTTTGTTTCTAGAGTAATGGATTATTTTGGACTTTGGACTGGAACTATTTCAACCTCTAGGCATGAATAAAGAGAATCTTAGTGTGTAGCAGGGGTAATGAGTCGATTTACCAAATACAAACAATAAGCTAGATGATGATAGACCATGTATAATGAGTACAATGACAGTAATACTCTAGAATGTTATAGAAGATACCGTAAATACTGCTTCACTAATTGAATTTTCAAGACCCTTATTGAAAGCTCTTGTTTTGACGAATGAGATGAAAGATTAACTCTTTGCACCACAATAACTCTTTGATCTCGATAATGCTTGAGAAAATAAAGTTGAAAACTACTTGAGAAAATAGATTGAGTAGTGTGTTCATTAGCTAAATTAACCCGAGCTTTAGAGAAATGAAGTAACATTGAGAAAACGAATATCTACGCCATAGGAATTTACTGTCTGTCTTTTCTTCTAACGTTTAGCTCTGATAACTGTAACTTCGCATTTAGGGGGCCGTGATGGTTTAGTTGTAAGCGTACTCGACACGCACGTGATAGGTCGTGGTTTCCATCCTTCAAGACGCCAAAAGTAATTTTCGCTTATATATTGGGAAATATTTACTCTCCTTCCCACAGGACTCTCCACAGCGCCCGCGTCACACCAAACACCAAACACTATTGCACAAAAGAGTGCCCTCATGGGATATAAAAAACTCTTTGGTAAATACATCATTATACTTTTTGCTTTTTGCTTGAATGTATTATGAGAAATGATTAATCAGAAGCAAAGTGGTTCATTTTTTTAAACTTATTTTACCTGTTGACTTTCCAATGGCAAAATATGTGTGAACAACATGTCAATTGTATAATTTGTTTAAGAAACAAAAGAAGGCTGAACATCATTTTGAAATACGTTAACCTTTATGCTGTTTTGAACAGTTTAACAAAAAATTAGAAGTCACACAAATTAATATTTTATTATAATTGTATTTTCAAAATTAACCACGATGTCTATAGTTGCATTCTGACTGTTTGATAGACACATTTTAGAACTACTCGGTAGCGGTTGTCACTTCGCTAAAGGATGGAGGCTATCACATTATGTTGTCTTGTTCTTCTTTTCGTTCAAGTTTTCAATTTTTTTTTATTGATTCCAAGACGCACTGGGGGCATAAATAATACAAACCATAATGCATAACACAATCAATCAAGGATAGAAAAAACCCGTTGCAAAATTAATAAAAAAAAAAGGGTATATAAATTCAAAATTCATCTCAAACTCTAAATCATTACTTAATACAAGTACAAATTGAAACTCATCGATGCAAATACATCATTACATCCAAATAACAGAGATGACATACCATGATTGGAAGAATGAATATGTACACAAAGCAACTTTGGTTTTATCTTTTGCTCATAATATGTACATGTAATAACATTAACTGGATTGGAAAATGAATAAATACATGCGTGAGCGGATGAATAAATAGATGTTCGTCAGACAGAGGTTTTTAACTTTAGCAATGAAGTGACAATACTCTGCAGGCCCCCAGACACCCGTGGAGTTTATGGTTTTCAGCTACATAGTTTACCCAAGCAGTTTTTCTTTGGTTGTCATACATTCTGCAGGACTATGTTTTGTGGTCTGCAGTCCATCTCCACAGGTTTTTGGTCTGTGTAACCCACTTTTAATTTCCATTGCAAATGATGACGAAAACGATTATGGCCAGTTCTGAGCCTGAAGATAATCACCTGCTCTCTGCTATTCAGCTTGTGATAGGGATCATCACTGTTGTCTAATGTTTTGAAGTTTTTGTATGTGTTCACATTTAAGTTTATGGAAGAGTGAGAATGATAACATTGATGATATATAGAGAAACATAAAATGCACATTATGTGAATATTTGGCATAATTTTGAATTACAAATCTTTTGATTTATTTTGCTCTATGATACAAATAATGTGACATGTACAGTAATTAAAATATGGGGTTATTGCACACTAAGGATGTTAAAAACGTGGTTCCTTTCTGTTTTGAAATATGTTCATTTTACTTAGTACTTGCATTTCATAAAGGCGTACATAATCTATAATATATAAGCATTTGTATGATATTTTGTACGCAGAGTTTCACAAAGCGTTCTTTGTTAAGAAACGTGTTTCAAAATTAGTTTCTTTTAGAGGGAAACTTATTTGACTTTCTAAAAATATAAGCTCTTGTGACCCGAGTTCAATTATACATAATCTTTCTCTTAATAATAAAGAAAAAACAGCCGTAAAAACATAGCACGTTAATATATACACATTATGCATATGATCAAAGGGTCTTCCTTCTAATATCATAAAAGCCTGTTCTCATACCTGGTGTTATCAGAGTGTTATGACAATCATGTCATGCTTGATCTAAACATTTATCACGCAAATCGTCTGGATCAGACTTGAGAGAGGCAATGCTCACGCCAGGTGACTACTGTCTGAAATCAATACACCATCATCAGGGTGATATGTTATGTATATCTAGAAGGCGTGTGAGTGGAAATCAATGAGCCATAGTGAAAACATTATAAACAAATATCTTTAGGAGCTAACAGGTCTACTTCATTGAATTATCAGTGGTTACCGATGCGGTTATATAAATATTGGTCTGGTAACCAACAAGTGCATTGGTTAAAGTCCGTGCTTTGTCTTTTCTTCTATTTGGCGAGTTGGTCATCTTTTGTTATTTCATCATCACATACCTTCGTCTATCGTTGCTTAATGATTACATATCATCTAAGCTCTGATTTACTATTCCCGTACACCTTCTGCTGTAGTTTTAACAGATGTGTTGTATAATAATGTATCAATAAGGATAACCAAATGTTTATTAGAAATGAGTATCTAAACCTTTGAAGTGACCAATATAAGTTGTGGATTTCATATATTAAAAATATAAATGAGTAGGTTAAATTACTTTTTACAATTTATTGATAGCTATCCATATTTTACTTAAATATTAGATGTTAACAAAATTGCAAACCTTTCTGCAACTTATGAAAAGGGGTCACCTGTTAAGTACCTCGCATTAGCAATCTTACATAGACATTCACTGCATATAGTCCAATGCCAAGTTCCTGCTGATGGGTTGACAGAAGGGCGGCAACATAATCAGAAAGATTTCTTTACGGGTTCGAACCCGGAACTTCTGCATATTAATCGAATGCACTTAATGTTGATAGTACCGCGAGAACACATACTGTATACGAGTTCTTTTCCGTTTGAATTTTTTGCGGAAAACAACTCAGAATTTTGCTCGAAAGATATTTTTACGGTGTGAAAAGTTAGTTCTTTAATAAAAACTACTAGTTTTGGCTGAGAAATAATTTGAATTCCGGGAGGGGTAAATCGTGCATGAAAATTGAGGGTTCCGTGAAGCTATAATAAGCCAAACTATGCCTACATGATTCCTTATGCATCACTTGTTTCTAATGACACAATGCCTATGTTCACACTCATTGAGAAAATGTATTTGATATTTGGCTGCCAAACTGCTTTCTGATTTAATCTGTGAAAAGCTTTCAATTAGACAAAAATTTAAGAAGCAAAATTGAAATAATATCACAGACTAAGTAATGAAGCAAGAAAAGAAACGATATTAAATCATAATACATCTGCCTTCAAGATTATGTAATACAAATGGTATTTTAGTTCAATAACTTCCTAGGATTCTTTTTCTTGATTATGTTTGACGGTGAAAATTATTGTATTTTAAATAAGAGGTTTATGTTTTTATTTGGGTGTATTTTGAGCTTTAAAAACAGAAAAGTTCAATGGTATATATTTTTAAAGCAAAATTGCAGAATATAAATTATTAAATATTTCAATAAAATGATTGATAATCTTAGTTTCTTCGAGAAAAACGTTGCTCTCGGAATTATAAAAATGTTTTATTTCAGTTTGATGTGTAGTATATACGATGAATGGATGAACATTTTCTTCTATTTCTATTCAATTGTGAAATATGACCATAGTGTCCTGTGAGGGTACAAAGGTCTTGACTAGGGAGCAATGGTTAATCACACATTCCCCGGGATAACATGAAGATCTATGACATTGGCACAGACAGGGTTATCAGAGGCCATACAATGATTTATAGAATGTCAATACATGCTTTTTTTTCATTAAATAAGTGATGTCTTTGTTTACAAAGAAAAGAAAGACACTTCCCCGTATTAAAACATCTCTCTTACAGGAGTTATAACCTAGAAATTGTACATAGATAATTGATAATAAAGTACATTGAGAAATGTTTGTAAATTTGCAAAACAATTATAGTCGCTAAGAACCTAGCTAACCAGTAATATCTGTACTCGTCTTTAAAAAAAAGTTGACACACGAGTTTTCTATTTTGAATTAAAGGATTAAAGTTTACTCAAACTGTTTAATTGGATCTTAGACTTGACAATCGCAAAAGTTGATTATTTAACCTTTGTCTTAACATAAGGGTGGTCCCTTGTCATTTGATTATGAATTGAAATTATGTTTAAATGCACTAAACTCTCGAATGATAACCTCCATACCATTATCCTTTTCCATTCAGACATTCAAGATATATTTCCAGAACTTAATACCCTTAAACAACTATCAAATTAAATTGAATATTGATCAAGGTTGTAGGCGAAAATATAGCAAAACAAGAATCTTGGGTCGCTAAATGCTCCCTAAATTCGTCAATTTTTTGTAATGCTCCCTCTTCGAGCAATTCTTTCGTCACACCACATTCAAAGAATCAAAGAAATAACGCAAAATGTGTACCAAAACAAGGAAATAAAACACAAATCGGCGTGGTCCTCGTTAAAATGTTTTAAACAACCGATACAGTGAATAACTTGATACCAATACCCTCTACCCCATTTGAAAAAACCCAATACGCCCCTGCTCTTCTACCATCCTCTACATACTGAACAAATCAGCTCATTTATTAAAATAGGTGTGAACAACGACGTACAAGTTGGCTAGATAGATTGTAGTGTTGAAGTTGGCTTACCTGTTCATGATCATTCGATGGCACCAATTTTTATGAGTTGGGTCGATTCTGTGTTCGAACGATCACTAGTTTTATAGTACTATATATCAGTAGTAGTCATACAACGAAATGACCAACTATGAGTGGTCTCCCCTCTATTACTTGAACATTTCACACGTGGAAGAAACCGGAAATATGGTTGATCTCCACTTGACACTATGTACTATCAACCGCCTGTCAACTGTCAAGACCAGCGGCGAATGGTAACCTGTTATGATGCGTGGCAATGCTGCTGCGTGTAGTTGGCTACCTGTTACGTTCATTCTGATGGCACCGTTTTTACCCCCCGTTTTCAGTTGATCTGAAACTAAGTGACGACTGAATGTAAAAAATATCGGTGTGACTAGATGTCGAATGATTAAAAACGTTTGACCGTTTCTGACAACCATATCGATTGAACCGTTTTAAAAATTGGATCAAAATATTCATTTGCCTCTGAATTGAGTTGACTTCTATAGAAAAGACATGTGGTAGAACGGTCTTCCCTAGAAAGGTAAGAGTTATAAAGAGGCATCAATCTTCAGTAGATATCCAGCTAAAAGGTGTTTCGGGGAATTAATATGTACACACCTTATTTGGAATGAGCTGGTCCCCCCCCCCCCAAAGTATCAGAGATAATTTGGTGATGCATTTGATATTTACGAAGATGAAGAAGATATTTATAAGTACGTCCGACCAGTTCATAAGACTGGAGCAAAAGGAACAGGAAGTAGAATTTTAGTTACTTCCAAGTATAAAATTAGAATCGAATGCAACCGTCATAACCTAAAATAAGGAACATCGTTCTCAGTCTGACCAAGAAACAAAATAGAGCAGACACGAATCGAACACAGAGGGCTTTGGTGTAACTTAATACCGCATCAAACATGAGACTGATACTTCTATGTACAAGAACCATCTATGCTTTGACTTCAACTAAATTGCGTCAGTGTCACTAGAATTTAGATAAGAATTACAATACTCAATCACTAAGATTGCATATAAAATGTTTTGGTTACAAAATGAAAAAGAAGAAAAGAAATGTTTGCATTTTGAACAAAATTGCGTACTTAATCAAAAACAAAACTAATGAAATGTGTTATAGTCATGAAGTTACATAATAACTAAAATTAGGAAAACAAAACAAATGTACATGCTTGTATCATGAAAGTAGCAATATTGCGTACTGCACGTACAATGAATACAATATGCATTTTTATTATTATGTCAATAACCGTATTCAAGTTCAAAACATACAAACAAAACTAACCTAAACATGTGAACAGTACAGAAGATGGTAGAAACACGATAAAGGGTAAGCTGAAAAGAACTTGACAAAAAAAACATTGACAAAATAGTGTGAAGACGGGAATAAAATATGGACCGGTGTGATAGTTAGTTGTGTTTAATGTTTATTATCGTGATTTAAGTTTATCACGGACCGTCAGTGTCTAAACGTGTTGTTGTTTAAAAGTGGGTGTGTCACCAAATGTGAAGGGAGGTAGAATTTAGACGTTCTAGAATAATTATTAAAAATAGTATTACTGAAAACTGCGTCCCTAAAAGGGAATTAGCTCAGATATTTAGACACAAAATGAAATTAGTATGTTTTTTAAGTCGTGCATTTTGCTGGGGCGTATCCAAAATATAGTGGGAAATTATCTACTGCTATAGGCAAATATAATATTACATACTTATTTTTTTCAATTTCGATCAAGTTCGGATGAAAGTCACACAGAAAATATCCACATCCCACAAAAGGTGTTAACACTCAGGATCTTTAAGCCTTAAAATAAAGTTAACTGTATTATATTAGTCACCACCTTATAGCCTACGGTTTGAAAAAAATGACATAATGCAGATCATTATTTTATTAGTCAACTGACACATTTTTAGTGTACATATTCAAAAAATGGTATCAATATAAAACATGCCTCGCGTGCTAATGTATGAAATACATACATTGTGTAAATTCCGTCTGAAAAAAACCCATTAGTATACTAATCATTGTTGGGATATGCTTGCATCAGAACAAACAAAAATATCATGAAAATTTGTACTTTCAACTTGATTGAGATTCATATTTAATCATGATGATTTACTGTGATACTACCATATGACTAATGCGATAGTAAATATATTATTTAGTTCAAGTGCAAAACATTATATTACGCGAATTGTGTAATAAGGCGATGTCCTATTACGCGGAGACTGGTGTACTTGATGAGCGAGACACAGAGACAAATTCATCAAATCTAAAGCTATAGTTATATTTGTGAAACTGGTGTCTGTCGAAAAACAGTAGCATGAAATGCTTTCCTGATAGAAATCTTAATTTATTGATAAATATATGATTGCTATGCAATTAAGCTGCTGTTAAAAATATCCCCTGTTATTCCTTAACAAGGAGACGTCAGATTGCATATTATTAACGCTCAGGCAAGCAATTTTCTAAATGATTTTTGCTTCTCATCAGAAAGTTGCCTTTGAAATTTTGTAGCGTAATAATGAATCTCTGAGAATGTCACTTCGTTACACCTGATATAATAAATAAAATTTCCCTTTATGCACTTGAAGTATCAATTTTTTTCGTATACGTTTCAGAGAAAAAAAGCGAGAAGAAATTGTTATTTTTTTAACATATCAATTACCACATAAAAGGTTATATCGAGTACGTTGATTCATATACATTAAGTAAGCTGCAACATATCGTATGATAAAGCAAAACATTTACATCCTACTCTAAAACCAGACTGTTTTTCTCAGTGAAATTCTTTAGAAGGGACCGATTGAAAGCCTTAGGTTTGACATAATACAACTCTGAGATTATACCCAGACATAATGCCTGCTAGTCTTAGTAGTAATATTTAAATACCAGGAGTCAGGTTGGACGACTCTGAACAGCTACATTTCATGTTTTGAAAGAAATTGTTGGTATTGCATATTGGCCCTCGATAGTTTTTCGAAATCATCAATTTTGGTAACCCATCAGTCAAGTTAATAATATCATAACATCAACTCTTGTAGAAACAAAACGTCGTATTTATACCGGAAGCTAAGATAATAACTTCATTATCTGTATTTTCCTTGGAACAAGTCGAGCACTCCTCGTGCTATTTAAAAATTCACATGCGCTGTCCATATCTTCCGGTCAGACTTGTCAGATCAGGTCGGTGACCATTGGTCAGCTTGGAATTAGTTGTGTGAGCTTGAAGTCATTGTGTTGTACATAATTAACGAGATATATTCAGATGAAGGATGCTGGACACCAGATGGGTTGTCGGTTAAGATGAGTTACTTTCAGTATTGAAATGATTTGTTTGTTGTTTCTGTCACATATAGTTGGGGTGTTACGTCAAGTAGGGTTGTCACATATAGTCGGGATGTTACGTCAAGTAGAATTGTCACATATAATCGTGGTGTTACGTCAAGCAGGGTTATCACATCTAGTAGGGGTGTTAGGTCAAGTAGGGTTATCATATCTAGTCGGGGTGTTACGTCAAGTAGGGTTATCCCATCTAGTCGGGGTGTCACGTCAAGTAGGGTTATCACATCTAGTCGGAGTGTCACGTCAAGTAGGGTTATCACATCTAGTCGGAGTGTCACGTCAAGTAGGGTTATCACATCTAGTCGGGGTGTTACGTCAAGTAGGGTTATCACATCTAGTTGGGATAAAACGTCAAGTAGGGTAAGTTGCATTTAGTTGGAGTCTCATCTATTCGATGTCGAACATACTGCGGGGTTGTCACATTCAGTAGCTCTGGGGACACATTTGCTTATGGTGTCACATATAGAAGGGGAGTCATTTCTTATCGCATTTTCATATTAGCCGGGATTATACTTCTAGTAAGTGTGTCATATCAAGTAAGGGTGTCACATCAAGTAAACGTGGCACGTTTAGTAAAGATGTTACATGTAATTTGGGTGTATCATTTAGTAGTGTCACATCTAGTCGGGGTGTAACATCTAGTAATGGTGTAAACACTATCCAATTGGATGACAAACAATCAATTCGGCAAGAAAAAAAGAAAAATGTTTGCAAACAACATTTTTATAAGAAATTAATGTAAATAAATGTTGCAATTAAATTTACAAGTGAGACAAATTTAACCAATCATTCTCATTGTTTTTTAATGGAAACGAATCTCCAGTTATCCTTGCCAAAGAACGAGCAAATCTACCATTCAACATCAAATCATTAAAAGATCAGCATTATCAGAACGCAATTTAAGGAGAAACTTAAGAGAGAGAACCCTGACATCAATGACAATTATCCTTACTACAACCTCACCAGACAAGAAGTCCTAATTTTCAGACTAAGATCTTATCACAACAAACTGTGACACATATTTTCAGAAAAGCCTGACCTATACATACTCCAGTAGACATGAAGCTTTTTAGCTCCAACGGACTAAAGCCTTCATATATGATACCGTATTCGCCATATGACGAATGATTATTTTAATCTCAATGAGAGACTTAAAGAAAAATGTAAAAAAAGAAAGAAGAAAAACTAAATCATAAAGAAATATCTCAATGTGCATTCATAGCGAATTTGATCTATTGAGAGTTTATTTGCATTCTACTTCAATTTGTGAAGCAATTTCGTAAGCAATCATTGTTATCGTACGCTTAAAATAAGTCTTATAGTGTAAAAGTCTAGTTTGCCAAAGAAAATCACACGGTGTTTACAACAACAGCTGACGACACTCTTAACCCAAGGAAATGAAAGAAATAATCCAAGTTGGCGGGAAACGTGAGCAAATACACGTGAACTACCAGATTTATTTTGAGAGCTGAATATTTGCTCTTTTGCCTAAAGGAATATAAATACCGAACTTCTGAAAGGTAAGACCCATCTACCTCTATGTAAGCTGATAGTTACTTTTAAGTGCCACGGTGCGATGTAACCGAAGTGTACTAGAAAGATTTCTATACAAGGTATAAGATAGGCATGATAGTACCTTAGGGTGGCACTCAGACAAGACAGATACAATGTAAATACAATTAGTCAAACGAGAAAAGTAAAAAAAAGTAACGTTTTTTTTTGCTTTTAGCTGTTGTTGCTGTAAATATTATTGTTGTTGTTTTTGCAGTTGGGCAAAACATTTATCTATGAAGTGTATACTACTATTTATTATGTACTGCTAAGATATTTCTGTCCTTACATGATGCACGCGTTTATTTTCATGTAACATTTTTCGTAACATAATTCATAATGGTGGTAAACACCAATTTAACTCTTCATACAAAACAAAAACACATCTACGAGACCAATCGATTCTCGTTACGTAAAGGTAGGTTAATGTGATCAATGAAAGTGGTAGATTGATCAATAACAAATCAGGCAGAAAAACACCACTGGAAAAGTAACTGGTATTTAAGTCAATGAAGCCTTCAATTGTTTATGTTGCCAACCTTATCCACTGTTATGTTAGTCTATACATTGGTAAAAAGATTTCTCCTGTCCGCGGTCAATCAATTGGTGGTAGAAAGAAAAACTTACAATCAATAATGGATAATGAATATCTTAGTCGTCTACATTTCTGATTGACCAATAGGATAAGAATTCCTTCATACCTACATGGCATTGATTTGTTGGTACACGGAATTACTGTTAGCGTCATAAATCTATTAGGGTATTTAGTTAGGCACGTAAGAATGGATCTATGTAAATTTCGTGACCATGGTTTACCTTATTCAAGATGTACGAAAAATTATCATTTAGATTGTTTTCTGAGACTTTTACGTTTACATGTGTCGTATGAAGTTCCATTGTCTCGTCGAAAAACAAACTTTTTCATATAATCTTGGCTGCTAATAAGATGCAGCTGGGGTATTGTTTGTGGTTGGAATTGAATCTGTGAATGAATTCATGATAGAATTGCATTATGGCAAGACTTCTCAATCCCTTATATCCAAACAAGTGTTCCTGGGGTTGGACCCAAAGCTACACAAGACAACATGATAAGAAGGAATCTGACTCTTGAACACATGGAGAACCAATACCCAAAAGAAACTTGGACAAGAGTATTAACAGACGGATCAGCCGAAGAAGCAGTAAGAAATGGTGGAGCAGGGATCCTTATTCAACAACCAGAAGGACACGAGGATAGACTGCAGTTCCCTTCTGGACTGAACTCAACCAATTATAAAGCAGTTTCAATTGTCTGACCAAAACAAGATTCATCACAAACAGCCAAACTATATTTTGTTTTTCTAGCAGAAAAGGGTCACCTCCCAAATTGAAAGGCCCTTTTATTACTATTCTTATATATTACATTCCTAGGAAGCCTAACGTTAAAAGAGCAGTGTTTTTCTTTTAGGGGACAGGATATACATTTCTTTTATGTTGATAACATAGATCTTACGTCTCGTATGTCACAGATCACCAGCAACCTGATGATCACAGGTTCTCAAATTTTTCTAGCGATGTATCTTAATTATAAATGTGTACGCTGGCAAATATATTATTTACATAACTAGACTATGTAATCAATGCAGTATAAACTAATACAGTAAGTGCACTTTTATACAAACACCATATTTATCTGATGAAACAAATCTGTTCGGATGAATTGATCGAACACATAATTTAAACTTGTGATTGGAACGTGTGGCAGTATGATAATTTTCAATACGCATCCACAAAATAACAATGTAGAAAAATTCCTCACAGACCCGTTTGATGTGTCTCATCCATTAATACACTTAACAATCGGTAACTAAAACGGATACAATTTTCGTGGTTATCAAGGCTTAGCTAGTAAACAGTTAATGACTTTCCTCACAAATTACCATACATAGATGGAATATTGGAGGCCCCGGTGTATTGAAGACATTGGAACTTTTCGTACGAGCCCGTATCCTTCTTACTCGTACGAATCCCATCACCACTGTGTGTGTTTGATGTATAGCATGTCGTTAACATCTGCGGACATTACGGTCATTATTCACGTCAAAAGATAGGGTGAAAGTGTGGCGAACATCAACTTAAGACGGAAGAAGAAAATAAGTCATCCATTGAGTTCCAAGATAATATGGTGGAATTTGAAAACCTGGACCCGGAAATAATCGCTTGTTCAATTAATAGAGATGGAATTAGAATGAAGTTCTTAGGACAAGTATTTATTGAGAGTTAGAGTGAGGGCTTTTCCGTTTAGCTCATGTAAACTCGAGATTTGAAGTTCAAATTCGTCTCTTCGCAATGAAGATATTTTAATGAATTTTGCGACTGATATAATACATTTACAATTCACTTAAAAAAGTGTGAGTCTTAATATGGTTCTCTTTAAAAAAAGATCCTTTGCATTTAATTACTTTTAAACAAAGTACATCATCCGACTACATAGATTTTAATTTGGGCAACATAAACTTAAACAGTGTAATTAAAGCTCAAGTGTTAATATAAATAGCGGCATTAGAGCTTTCTTATTTCTGTTTTGACAACTGCTTTTGGAATTTAATTATTGTACACGTTGATATTTTCCTTCAACAACAATTTGAAACAAACTAGAATTGATGTTTTGAACCCAACGACGAACATAACTTTACATTGTTCAGTGTGAGCAAAGTCGAAATCAAACTGTGAAATCCAAAAGATTCACTCAAACACAGAAACATCTTCAGAAAAAGAAGACAAACAAAAAGCAAAACACCACCCACTTTGTACAAAGGTGATCATAGCAAAGTCATGTGTTGAACAAACTGCAAGTTAAAAAGAAATATAATTCATTACTTTTATCTCAGACTGAACGGCAAACAGGGGAGACAATCAGATAACTAAGGTAAGGTTATCTTCACCTTTTTAAGTCAAAGTCGTTTAGTCGTATCTGTTTTTGTGATACCAAACGATGCTTAAAGAATCTGTTAGTTCCTTCATTGAGTTAACCCGGAAATTGAAGTCTTGGACAAGGGGTATATTTTTTGGTAATCCTGATTAGGCTGATACTAATTACCAAAATGTTCAGGATTGGAGGTTTACTTTAGCAATGGTAATCAACACATGCATGATTACAGCTGTATTGTAAAATGTTTAGACGTATTTCATAGCAAACATATCGTTATATTGTTATGTATATATATAATCCAATGGTGTATAAACCGAGGAAGAGACTACAAGGTTCAAGATTTGAATGGAGGCATAGTAAGCATAGTATAGCAAAATAGTTTACTCCCTACGTCTACAATCGTTTCAGTCCGAAGACTTTATCAAGACTGGTGATACATGCCTCAAATACTGAAGTATGCATCATATTTTCTACTTTAAGTTGTTCCTCCGGCAACGGGTCAATGGCAGTACACCTATATTTTTGACATTTAGACATGGCCTACTCAAATACCAGATGTATAAGTATCTTCTGTCTCGTCGTTCCACTGTCTAATTATTGTCTTAATGTGAATTTAATAGACCATTATCGCTTTACCACAATGTGGTAAGAATAAGTAACACAGATATTGTCGGAATGAGTCGGTGGGATTAGTGTTACTCGATTGATGTATACCAGATAGTGTGAATACAACCTTTTAAAGCTTTCGCTCAATCAGCGAAAATTCTTTGTATTTACAAACTGTTAACTTTAGGCGTGTATACGTACATATGTTATTCTCAAATGTGTCTTATTGCGTTTTTCCTTCCATTTCATGAATAGATTTTCCCTTTAAGGAGTCATTAGACAGCAGGTTTTCCTTATCCAAAGAGACTGTGTGCGGCTCTCAATATCAGAGATGACAACAATTGTTAATTGCTTCCAGAATGGATTGTTCTCTAGTCTCTCTAAATTTCCATAACTACGAGAAGAAATCCTTAAGTTTTAGTCTTTAATCAAGACAACGTACTTCAAGGTATTATCATCTCTATGGTTACGATTGTTTTATCAATCTCTCCCAAATTGATATATTATTTTAGCGTCTATATTCCGCGTGAGGTGTCCTGTGGCTCAAACATTATAATTTGCTCCTTTGACTGCCATGTAAAATGTCAATAGTGTTCGATTTCTAGTCGTTGTATTATTGCACATTATTTCTATTTCTATTTGGGTTTCTTCATAGAAGTGACGCTATGTTAATTGCAGCGGCTACAACCAACAAAACTAATCCAAAGTTTATTGATATACGTCCTTTTGATAACATGAATGAGAAATGTCATGCAGTGACCCCATCTTTAAACAATATAATGTTACTTCAAAATTTGCCTAAAGTTAATAAAAAAAGACCTGTGCTGGAAGAACAATTGTCAAATCCTTTAACCTTGCAACTTAAGGACAATCAATATTTGACCTGTCATTTTACATGGCTTTACACGAAACACAAGTTTCTTGTTGAGAGGGAGACAATTCTTGTAACGTCAACATTCATAATTCCTTTCCACGGCTTGTCAAAAAAATACGTCGAAAGTAATCTCCCATAAGTTCGATAACGTTGCACATTGCATGCCAAAAATAACTTTAAATTGTAAAGGAAAGATCATAATCATGATCTTTCGAACTAGACGTAGAAACATTTGCTTTGTAAACACAAATATCGAAATATGAAATGAAACAACAGTCTAATTTTTTTCTCTATTTGATCTGAAGTTTATATATTGTTTATGTTATTAAAAAAAACAGCACTACATATATATTTCTGATGAACAAATTAAATAAAGATGTTGGAATATCATTTTCTTACATCATAAAACAAACAAATGTTGAATTAATCACTTGCGCCACGACCTTAGATAGTTTTCTTAACCTGACGCTTATTCTTACAACGAAATTCAGATTCTGTGTATTGTTTAAAAGATTATGACGGTAGTATGTACGGTAGATGTAAACGGCAACGGTTTGGATAACTTATGGATGGTTGATTGATAATATCTGGAGGAATCTTAAGGGTGGAGGAATACAACGGAAGACATTGTTCACCAATCAGCCCGCAAACAATAGTGGTGACGTCTGTAAATCTGTTGCCCCCGGTGTAAAACCGTAAATTAACAATGAAAGGGTGAATATCGTATCAAAGCTAAGTTAATCAAAAACTATAAGTTGCACGCACGACATTTTTTAGTCATAAGTAAGGTTACGTGTGATCCAGGGATCGAATCATAACTCAATCATGCAGATTTTTTTTTTAACTGATTATTCATTATTGCCAACTGTCGATGCGAGGATGATAGACATTTAGGTGTCCTTCAAGGGTATCCTAGCTGACTTGAAAGTAAACAGGACATCTCTTGACCTTAAGGCGACCTATGCTTTGACATAATTTTTCAGCTGGTGATGACGTGGCGTGTTCGGGTTGTAGTTGTAGGGAATATCGATTTTTTGTCATTTTAAGTTTTGAGTTTAAAGAGAAATTGAAAACCAAAAATGAGCCAGGTTAAAATAGGTTATCGTCATTTGTGAAATAGGACAAACATGAATGAGTTGATCCATTGTTTCATTAAAAACTATATTATCTACAACCGTTTTGATACCAACATCAGGGTTAGACACATATTGATGTGTGTCAGTACTTTTAAAAATCAATTTTGAATAAATATCCATGACTGAATTAAAATTGTTTAATTTAGTTTTCAAAGTGTCATCACTTAGTCAGCCCTCAGTGGAGTGAGACTTATTTTGTGACTTAGATAATGACAATCTACGTGGTTTGACAATTTTTGGTTGAATCTTGGTTAGGTTTAGATGCTTTTTTCTTTGCTCTTTTCTCATCTCTTCTCTTTTTATCCTTTTCTTTTTCCTCAGGTGTTAAATCAGGGTTAATATAGATTCTATCCTTTGGATCTCTTTGCCCATGGTTAAGTCTGCTGGCATGTTCTAGTATGCTATCTCTTTTCTCATCTTATTTTATTGTTACTCTCAATAGTCTAGGAATAACCTTCATTTTCCCTATTCTAATAGGATTTGTTATTTCTGAATCCTCTACTTTGGTTATCTTATACACGAGGTCCTGGATTTTTTTAATATCATCTTTCTTTCTTCCTCATGACTTTCCTTAGTACTCTCTGGTAAATTCCAAAGTATGATATTGTGTGTCCGCTTTTCTTTTTCTTCAACTTCTTCTTGTTTTATTCATAATGAGTTTTGTTTATGTATTCATGGTTGTATACTATTTACATCACCGACATTTTCTGATTCTCTCGCTTGCGGTCACACTCGTGGTCAGAGCACTTTTGGACACATCTGTCCCTTGTCAACGTTAAGTGTGGCAAGGCTTCTACGTCTTTTTCCT
This sequence comes from Clione limacina, assembly GCA_032362205.1. Classification (NCBI taxonomy): domain Eukaryota; kingdom Metazoa; phylum Mollusca; class Gastropoda; order Pteropoda; family Clionidae; genus Clione; species Clione limacina. The sequence continues at coordinate 16,307 of JAUUEB010033542.1, forward strand.
TATTTATGGATAATTTTGGGAGGGGAATTGATGTAGGGAGAAGGGTGGTTTTTGTGGGTCCTGGTAGGTTATAGGGAGGACAGATGTTTTTTTTCCCTGCAAGATATTTAACTAGTCTTACCTTCTTCCTCTTCCCATACCTACTGATGAGTGACCCGAGATGTATTCCTCCCAGTGGCCCTCATCTCACTTGACATTAGGTTGGTGCTTGGGCTGCAGAGGGTTGGCACTAGGTATCCAGGGCCCTTCTCTCCATT
>JAUUEB010033653.1:0-16560 GCA_032362205.1 Clione limacina
GAGTTAATTCTCAGAAGCATTTGTTACAAATCATCATCATCATCATCATCATCATCATCATCATCATCATCATCATCATCATCAGCAGCAGCAGCCCTCTTCAGTCTGAAGAAGTGTAATAGTAAAATACAGTCATGTGGCAAATTCAAGCCATTTTCTATCAATCTCAGTGTCTCACTCTCTTTTTCTGTTCCTCAACAACTAGTATCATATCTCTTTCACAACAGACACCAAAATTCTGATACCAATTTTGAGTATCAATTTGCATTTTCCAGATGTTCAAGTTTAAATATTTTTCAAAATACATTTATTTGATACAATTCTTCCTTTCAAAGCAACCAACCACCCACAACTTCCTTTATAACATCCCAGTGCAGCTCATGCGAATATGTACATTTAAAGAAAAATCTTTTGGCAGAAGGGCAATAAAAAATGTCACTTGATTGAAAACAAGAAGAAGAACTGATAGGATATTGAATAGATTCTTAACACGTTATTCAAAGCGTTTATTCACAAAATGCTATTATCTTGTTAATCTTAACATCAATTGTTAGTGGGAAACTAACACGCCTACTTTAATTGCTCTTATTGAGTATACTTTAGATACTTTCTATGACTTTAAATTGTGATTAATTCCAAATCTTTTTGGAAGACTTCTCAAGAGTAAAAATGTAATGAAAACAATGTTCATGTCTCTTCTCCGACAGCTGCACCTGGACAGTAAGAACGACATCCTACACAACACAGATGTTCACATTCACTTCCCTGCAGGTGCTGTCGGCAAAGACGGGCCATCGGCTGGTGTGACTATTGCTACCGTTTTGACCTCATTGTTCAGTGAGCGATGTGTCAGATCTGACACTGCAATGACGGGAGAGATAACTCTCAGGGGTCTTGTCTTACCAGTGAGTGATCAATTCTATCAACATTGAACTTAAGATTTTGCTATGATTGATTTTATTTTCCTTTTTTTGACAAAGATATTCTTAATCAGTATCAGAGATGCCAATTTTCAGTAAATCGGAGGATTAAGTAACAGTTGACCCTCTATTAGTCAAAATAAATGTTCTAAAGTGATTTATTTCAATGGACATATTTACGTACTTATGCTAAATTTCTTGAACAATATGTTGTATAGGGTAGGCATTTATTTTAACCAAAAGTTGAACAAGAAAATTGAATATAAAATTGCATAGATTTTTTCTTATAAAGCCTATTTGTCAGCTCTTGCACCTGTTTTTTTTTAACATTCTTCCAGGTTGGTGGTATCAAAGAGAAGGTGTTAGCGGCTCACCGAGCTGGTCTGTACCGCATTATCTTGCCACAGAGGAACAAAAAGGATTTGATGGAAATCCCAGAGAATATACGGGTTAGTTTAAGTCTGAGAATATTCATGATTAAGACATGAGGACTGTTAACATTTTTTCTTGATGTCTAAGATCAGAGTCATTCATTAATTTGTGAACTAGGTTAGAATTAAGAAATAAATACTGATTTCTTTTTCTAAGTTATCATTTCACCCACCTATACACAAGGCTAAAGTTTTTACCGGACAGTGATAGTTAAGTATGATCTCTTTTTTCTGGAAAGGGCAGTCGTTAGGCCATTTAAGCTTTTCATTCTATACAATTGTTTTATACATGTTGTCAGGTACCAATTTACACCTGGGTATATTGAGTTTATTACCTTTCCTAAGGACAGAACTTTGTGATTTGAATCAATGACAACTTGATCCTAAATCTAACAGTTTTGTCTTATACCACAGAAACAATATTGAGATTCCTTAAATGTATTAGATGTTTTTATATTTCTTTCATATTGTACACCTCCTGTCATAGGGAAATTACTTTTTTACTTTGAAGTTTGAAAAATATTTCATTTAAAATCCTTTCAAATGATTTTTATGAATGTTCTTTTTTTGACACAGAGAGAAATGACCTTTGTACCTACTAGCAAACTGGAAGAAGTTCTCGACGCTGCTTTTGACGATGGATTTCCTGGCATGAGATCCCAGGTGGACACGCCCACTTCAAAGTTGTGATCCAGAGATAATTGATATGTGCAATTTTATTTTATTGTTTTCAAACAGGAAGCTTGATCATGTTTATTTACATTGATCAGAAACATTTAAAGCTCAATAAGCAGAAGAAACATCCACACTTTCTACATCATCTGTTTTGTGGATATCATTGACATTCCGCTGTTCACAAATCTTAATATTGCATCTTATTGTATCTTTAGCTGCTACATATATGTCTTTTTCTAAAGACGCAATCATTTTGCAGATTATATGAATTTTGTTAAAGACAAGATTCTGTTCTTTTGTTTTTCAACAGCATTTCTAATATTTAACTTTTTCATATTTCCAATCAAATTTGCGCATGATATCAGCTTATGACTTATGTTCACCCTTTCCTCATTGTTATTTCTGTTTAACATATAATATAAATGAAGGACTCACTGGATGAAAGACAATGTTTCAGAGTTCCATACTTCCGGTCTACCAATTGAGGCTCTAGATGAAAGGTATACCCAACTGGGCATAATTTCACTAGTAGTTAACTAACTTGTAAGATAAATAGTTATGCACCAAACACAGAGAATCTAGTTGAAGGCTTTCATAAGGTGAATTAATTTATCTCAATGGTAAACGTTTACCTTTACTATTTATTATTTCGTCATGATTTATAATTAATTTCTAGTTTTGGCGCAGATATGGGATGCACACCATGAATGTCAGACAACATAGTGATAATTTCCAATTCAAATTATATCCAGATGTGGTCTACTAATTCCTTTGGTTTTATTGAAACTTTTGCTTATTCCTTTGAGCTTTCACAAAAATTATCAATTATATGATGTCAGTGATACAATCATTTAAATACTGTAAATATTCTAAATATTTTTTCATAATGTAAAAATGTCTGTTGATTATGTTTGTTTATTATTTTTTATTTATAGCATGGCTATGTCAAAGTCACATGTGAATGAATAACTCACCAATAATTGTAATTATTTTTATGAGACAATACACAGTAGATGTTGCTGAGGTAGTTATTGAGATGTGATCAAAAGACTTCGCACATCAATCAGATTCTCATAAGATACCCATCTGTGTACTAAAGGAAGAGCCCTAATAGGATCAAGATAGTTTATACAAAATCAATGCCCCCTTGTAGTTTCATTTGAAGTAGAATTTACATTGTGATAGAATGACACTTTTCCAGCTGCTCTTTCATGACAATGACTAAGTGAACTTTGATGTTAGCAAGTTTTCACAAAAGGATTGTTCACAATCTACCTCTCCCCATCCTTGCACAGTGAAGCATCACCATGCATATATTCATGTAGATTAATGTCAAAAACATGTCATTATTTTTCTAAATCAATTGCAGAAAAAGATTCACTGAAAGATATGACAATTTTTATCATGACTATGACCACCTTATTTTATAATACATATACATGGTTTTTCAAAATTGTTATATTGAGCAAAGAATGGTATTTTAAATATCAATAAACACTTTTTCTCACATGAAATTGATGGATTTATTCTCCTCTCAATGTCGATAATATGAAGAGTACAATTTATTTCATCATCATATCCATGTTTATTTGTACGGGCCGGGATTAATCCTCTACAGAGGGTAAGGCCTGCTTGACTTGTCTCAATCTCCCACGCCAATCGTTATATTAATAATAATAATAACACAACACATTTAACATAAGATCTGAGGTTCCTTGGTACTACTTCACTCGCCAGGGAGAAAATAGAGCATACCTAAGTAAAAATTTGGACAGCATAGATGGAAGAAAATAGAGCATTCGTAAACATTTGGACAGCATAGATGGGAGAAAATAGATCATACATAAAAATGTACTAAGTATATGCATTAGATATGCACTCGCCAGGGAGAAAATAAAGCATACCCACGTAAACATTTGGACAGCATAGATGGGAGAAAATAGATCATATGTAAAAATAAAGAAAGATATAGCTTTCCATAAATGTCTACTATTGTAAAAATAAATATGAATTAAATAAGGTCCTCTCTGGAGCAATGGTCATACAAGTTCATTGACCCTTTGTAATGACAAATAAAATATGATTCCTGAGTAACTTAAGTCTAGTGTCATTGACCTAGAAATGAACCCTTCTCTTGTCCTTGGAATTTTTTTACAACGCCGCCGACAACGGACAACATTGTCAACGGTGCTAGGAATGAAAGAAGGACGAATGCTATTTCTGTCCTTGGGTTAATTAAATGAAATATCGATCGGTGCTGTAGACAATGGTGAAAGAAAGACAAAACCAATGACAATGTGTGCGGGTGAATGAAGGTTGACAGTATTCAACTGTGACTAAGGTCGTGTTTTCGACTTAAGATGTTACGTTTGTCTTATTTGCAATGCGCCCGATACGATAAAAGTTTAAAATTAAATGAATTTCATGAACAAGCAAACAATATCCTCTTGTGTGTAACACGAATTTTTACATGACTTAACTTTCCCCTCTCAACTTTCCCACCTATTAAAATTAACACTCCTTCCATTTTTCCACGTGCTGGTTCCCTTGAAATTTGACAAACTTCCCGCCTATTACAAGAAGCTTATGCTAGCGGGAAAGCCTCATTATTTCGCGGGAATGATAATCCTTTCCCTTCTTCTTCTTCCTTTTTTTTGTGTCACCAATTTCGTGCCAAGTGTCAGTGATTTCCCGGGAATGAGATTCCCATATTTCACATTTTTTCAGGCCTGGCGGCAGCTATACATCTTCAGAAGTTACTCTTTATTTAGACTGCTAGAGTGTTACAGTTTGTAGGTAGGTTTTGTATTTTGCCCTGATAGCTTAAAATTATCAACACAGAATTTTTAGCATGAACACCATGCAAACGGGAACTATGTTTTATTGTCCGTCTGTGATAGGTATAGGTGCTTGATCCTGCCTACCAAGTTGAAGCTAGTTGAACATGCAATCACTGATAATGAAATCTATTTCAAGCCCCCAATGTTTCCAAACAGCTGGCAGAAACCATTGCAGATTTGCTTCATATATTGAACAAGGCCTTTTAGTCAACAGCTCACCTTGTATATCACCTAATTTGCTTATCACTATCACCTGAAATCGCATGTAACAGAACATCGATATTGGAACACAATTTTTCAAAAATGTGTTTTTACCAAACCATCCTCCACACAAACTTTGTCATATCAGTAAGCTATTTTCCTATTTCACCTATTACTGTAAGATTACATAAACGTACGTGGTAGGGTTCCCTTTTGTGATCTTGGACGTGCAGAACCACCATAGTTGACATCTGATATAGGTCTCTTTTGTGAGCCAGGGTGACGTCCCTTGAGATCATCTGTAACACGTAAAACCCTGGTACTTCCATAGGCAGACTCCTGTTTTTTCAAGAATGCGGGTGGTGCACTGTATGTACTCATTGGGTGCTTAAGGTGAGTAGATGCTGAAATAAGAAAAGTAGAAGAATTAAAAACAATCTTCGTATCTAATAACTTTTTTGGATCTTTTAGTCTTAAATGACTAGGCCATTACGCCCTTTAGTTGTAAATATGGCCTAGTCATTAAGAATACAGATTAAAATCCAGTTGTCTGAAACATAGGCGCTTAAATCCATTGGTGGTTGGGAATTGAAGGAAGAGTAGCCAACAAAGGCCCCATCTGGACAAAATTAAAAGGCCCTACCTTAAAACTGTAGCACTCTAGTAGTTGAAATATAAGAAGATGTATAGCACTGCCCTCTGGCAAAACAAAGGCACAAAAAGTATTAAAACAAACACCATTACAGTGTAGCAGTTTGCTTACGCAAAATTAGTCGACAATAAGTTAATTGACTCTGTTCCAGGTTTAAGCGAACGAACTAAACAACAACAACAAATCTGATAACTAACAAGCTGATCTGATGCAAAATTTTCTATGATATTTTAGGGCTCATAATTGAAAACTTCCTGTCTAAATGCAAAAATTTATTGTCTCTAATGAGCAGCTCAACTTTGGTTAATTTACTTATTTGGTGGTTCAAACGACGGGAGCTGTTCAACATGAGAAGGGTCAATAATGATAGTTCTTATCCAAATCATTCTACACTCAGGCTTTTGTATGAATAGGCAATGTTCAGAAATATGTTTTAGACTGTCAAGTACAAAGAATTATCAATATCTGTAAACAGATAAAATGAAACTTGCTGCACATCACATGTCTAATAATGAAGCGTTATTCAGCCAATTAAAATCATTTCCAAAATGTATTTATTGAACACATAAGTTTTACAAAAACAGAACTCGTTCTTACATGGGTCCCCATTGCCGACTACCATCGGTTCTGAATAGATGCCCTGGTTGTTGACGTAGATGACAGAGTTAGGTCCCTTGCTCTTGTAGGTGCTTGGTGGTGCCATGATGACAGAGCCTGCATAGTATGTGTCACGATCATCCTCCAAATAGATACCCTCCACTCCCATGTTGACCAACTGTCGTACCTGAACACAAAATAAAATGTTTCAAATTTTGTCTCTGGTCTTTTGGAGAGGGTCACCAGAATGAAAGTGTGATCAGTCCTTAGCAAACGAAACAAAATTCTTTGGGGAAAATTAGCATGACTTCAAAGCTGAATTATTGCATGAGAAAAAAACAGTCCCTCAAGAGCGTTAGTATTTGGTTTAGAATTCTACTTGCTTCCAATTTTCAAAACTACCTTGTTCTCTTGCCCTTATGATTATCTAAAGACTAACTAAAATAAAGGGTTTCCAACAACAATAATTGAATATGTACAATAATAAAGCAGTCCTGTTGATACCCACATCCAACGTATTGAAGGTACCTAAAACTTGGTTGAGCCTCAGAAGACCAACCATCAGCAAACATTAAGTTTAGTAAAGATGTGTTTAAAATCAAAATAAATTCTTAATCTAATTTAAGGAGATCATGGATCTTTAGAAAAATGTGCCAGTCTTCCATTATCCTACTTAAATGTTTCTTTTTCTCTTACTTAAAAGTTTAAAAGTGTAACATAAGTAAACAAAAAACTATTTACCTTTGGTAGAAACATTGAAAACAAGATAAGAGTGACAGTAAGGAACAGTCCAAAGGCAATGCAAGCATCTCCAAACTCTTGAGCATATTCATGATCTTTGTTCAGGCCACCAACAAGACCCCATGCCAGCCAGATAGGAATGCTGAAATAAATAAAATATGTGTTGATATTTTTTATGAAAAACCAAAAATCTGAGAACTAGAAAAGCAATGTCTTAGTCTCCTCTTCACCTCAAGAAGCTTGTTAACTCAACAGAGCCTAAAATTAGCAGATTTCATCCTCTAAATTCATTCTGCACTAATTTGGAAAAAACTACATGATGCATCCTATTCAGATAATATTAGCATCTTAGATGTAAAATATTTTCATTTCAAACCATAATTATATTGTGCCTTTTTTCTTTAAAATATTTAACTGAATGTACAGGTAAAAGCAAATGTACTGAAGTGTTAGGAAGTCTATTACAGGACACTAAATACAATAAGCCTACGGTAAGTGGGAACTCATAGTCTTATTTATTTGTTCAATAGCAGAACTATGTTCTGTTTTCTTTTGAGAGGTGCTCATCAAATTGAGATGCTGAGCTGTATTCTGAATGCTATTTTCAACATGAACATCATATCCAATTTTCGTTTTATTTTCTCGACAGATCAGAGATAACACAAAAAAGGTAGAGCTATAACATGAATTTTGAAAGTTTCAAAAAGAAAGTTATGCCATGCCATTTAACACAAACACATTAAATTCTATCGAGGTTATATATGACACTTGACACCTTTCTTTTCACAACTAGCATGCATATTAATTCAACTAATTAACTATCACCAATCTTTTTAATTCAAACAGGGAATTGACAAGAGAGAGGATCCTCCAACATAATTCCATTTTCAAAACAGATGGTTGATTGTCAATTATCAACGCATTTCTATGCACTCTAATCATACAAGACTCTGATTAGATCTATTAATTCAACAAGTTTGACAAGATTCCCTCTATGAAAACAACATCTTGTACAAAAATATACAATTTCCTTACCTAAATCCACCAGCGATTCCAATAAAAACACTCTCCCTGTGGTTGGTGATAATGCCGTGAGCGTTCAGTGACAGAAGTGTTGTGATGACGATCAGTACCATGATGTAGGTCAGGGACATGACGTGGTTCTCAAAGTTGGAGCGCACAAAGTCATCCATGTTTGTCATGCCTTGGTCAGCGTTCCATGTGTAGTGATTACACACCCATACAGGTTTTCCTCCACCATTGGGTGTAACTTGGACTGCCTCTGGGGGCACGGTGATCAGCCACTGGACGTCAATCACAACCTGGAGATTACACAGAGAGAGGTTACATGCTGGGCTAGCAATAGAATAATTAATAATAAAAATCATTTCATCTGAACTAAGCAATGAAACGGAACTATCCGGCTTGGTAAAGGAAGAAAAAAAGAAAAGATTTGGGACTCGCAATTTGACACTAGAAATGTTCTGTCATAAAAAGCAGGGCAAAATAGAGAGAAAGATAAGGAGTGGCAGAACAACCATATCTTATATGGACAAAATTCCAAGCTGGACACAAGGCTTAAAACTGACCTCTTCTTAGGTACTGAAGACCAAATTGGGTGGAGAAACTTGACCTGGGCCCAAATTCTCAACACATGACTAAATCAATAAAGTTTGAGATTCAAATGCGTTATGAAAATGGACTAGGTGATTTGGTCCCCAAAATGTTGGCCCAAATCTAGTAAATAACTTTGATTATTTAAACCACCTTTTTCCAGGATCAAGGTGGACTAACTGACTTAGTCAAGACCAAATCAATCAAAATGCTTTTTACAACAAAAAATATATAAACAGTCGCATATTCAAAGTTTTCTGACAGGTCTGAACAATTCACTTAAATTCTGAACTTCTTTACAATATAACATTAAATTTTTAACTTAAATTTTGTTTAAACAATCTATCGGAATTTAGATCACTGTGTGATTTATATTGAAACATCTTCGCAGCATACTCTCGCCTATCAAAAAAAAGATTATCATTCTGTCTCTCGCAAACCAAAACATAACACCCACTCAATATCTTCTGCCATAATCACTCATCCGTACATACAAATTCAACAGACAAACAATTTATTAGCATAATGTTCATCTACCCGCTACCATGAGCTTGATAAAGGCATTAAATAACAAAGAATAAAGCTTCCCCTCCAGGCATGAGTGTTATCCCAATTTGTAACTTTTATGAATAAAAAAAATGGACAGCAGGCTTGTTCGATGGTTTACAATACCTTGTTTTCTCAAACACGTTCAACTATCAACACGCCTTTAAGTTTAAGGCAACATATTTAAAATTGCAATCATTATTTTATGAATACACATCATATTTAAACAATGACAAAAGAGAAATAATAATAGAAATACAATAGGATGAACACATTTCAATGCATTGTCTAAAAAGAACACATAATTTACAATATAACAGTTGCTATAATTATAGAACTCCATTTGGTCATGTCATGCTATTATTTTCAAAACAATAAAAACATTATGAATGAAGAATATCCAAAGACGGAAGAATCCAAACCTCTTGCTATGAAAAAGAGTCACTAAATCAAGGAATATTCATATTTGAACCTTTGAACATTGGAATTTGATAAAACTAATGATTTCTTTCCGCCAGCTTGGCCAGTCACAACAACAACAGGATTCCAATATACATGTATAGGTATTCCCCTGTTACTAATTATGATACTTTCAATGGGTAATAATAACAGTCTTGCCTTCGCCCATGCCCAATGGACAGAAACGTGTGCAGTTACTGTTTTTTTTCCACAGATCTTGTTGGGCAAAAAATTCCAATATGTGAGAATTTTACAGTAATGACAAAGATTGTGTTCACTCACCTGTACACCAACAGCAAAGACAAACATGAGGAACTGGTAGATGCCCTTCAGGTAGTTAGGAGACTCATCACCGGGCATGATAATGTTGTCAGATGACTTTGACGTCAGGATCACCATCAGCTTGACCAATAGGACAGCAAAGCAGATGGCGTAGGACACGCCCACACCAAACCTGGTAATACCACATGTTGCCTGCAAAAGTCAAGAGTGACAGGTTCAGTTTGTAAATCATTTCTCTAATCATAATAATAGTTAATGTATATTGCGCACAAATCCACCAACACAGAATCCACTACACTGTAATTCATCCAAATCGATTACCGCCAGTGCTTTAAGACACTTACATATACTATTTATGACATAACAGAATTTAAAGATTTCTATTTTTCTTATATCTAGGATTTTCAACGGTTTATCTTTCAGTGTACATTTAAATCTAAACTTATTTCTAGACATTCAAACAAACACAACTTAAATTATCCAATATTTACAGAACAAAAAATCACCTACAATCCTACAAAACTATCAAAATATAAAGCCTGAGATATTTCTTATCCATGTTTTTAAGATTAACTCGACAGTTTTCTCACCTTAGTTGGTACAAAGATGTAAGCAAAAAGCACCAGATATGCCAAGAAGATACCAAACAACAAAAGCTGTCCCAGCCACATGGTGCGCCACTTGTGTCCCATACGTGTGCCCAACAGTTTGTACAAGATGTAGATCTCAAACACTATCACGCTGAAGATACCAAGACCTGCCAAGGTACCAAGCGCAATAATCCAGCGATGGCCGTTGTCGAAACGAGTGGCGTCACTTCCTGGGCTGTCTTGTTCCCCTTGATATGGGTAAGCTCCAGTAATTTCCTGACCATGTCTGTATTTCACAAGACTAGAATAGAAAATGGAATGAAACAATTATTATACTGGGTTAAAAAGGTAAATTGGTGAAATTAAATTAAAGTTCTAACTCGTACTTGAAATAAATTTGACTCAATTGACACAAAATTAGTGTCTGAAGTAAGCCTGAAAAGGAGATGTGCCTTAAAGCCAGTGAGGATCTGTTTGTCAACAAGATTAAAAGATATTCATTGTTTTTTTCAAACATATTTTGCCATCCAATTATTCTATCTACCCGGATTAAATCTTGATGCTTGCCACTGATCGGGCAGCAGAATAATAACCAGCCCCTACTGTAATTAAGTGTTGCACATGGCCAATATGGCCTCGACTTCTTTAAGAATTCATCATTATTTCTAATTTATTAACTATAACTTTGTACAGATGGTATATATACAAACTGTGATGCATGTATAATAACAATGCAATATCTTTAAAGAAATGATCTTTGTTTACTGAGTAACACAATTAGGGTTTATCATATTCCCGAAAGTTCTCAAAAGCCAATTTCTCGAGAATTCCCGAAAATTTCTCGGTTTCAGCAAATGCTATTGTTTCATTATTTTGACATCGTTTAGTAGGATTATTATATGTCATATTGCCTTTTGATATATATATCACTAGAAGTTGACATTAACAAGGCATAGTTTATAATTATAAAACAATGCATTTAAATTTCATATGAATGAGTTTTTTTATTTTATAAAACAAACGAGACAGAAGTCAAGACTTTGCCCAAGCTAGACTTCTGATTGGACAATGGGGTGTTTTCTGATCACAGAATTTCTCGAATGATGGTGACGTAATGACTGTGACGTTAGCTTCACTTTGATGTCTGCTGACATGTAAGCCGATGATACTGGTGGTGTTGATATTGACAAATATTGCTGATATTGTAACTGATAAAAGAGCAGCAGCTAACATTTTGTAAATGTTCGCTTAATTTTTATATTTTGAGATTCACAAACCCTATTTTGAGAAATGTCAAATTTCTCGTGTTAAACCCTAGACACTATGCTGTTAATGTTAAGAGTGTTATCTTGGGCAATGCCAGGTAAACCTGCGAGTCAATATATAAATGACATTGAGAAAAAAATAAAATGACATCTTGGCACAAGCCATCAGCTTATCTAAAGATGAATACTTAAAAAAAGGTACGACCGACCAATCTCCCTTCAGTACCTGAACTTTGCTTTCTCTGGAGCTGGTGTTACTGTAACAGTAACAGCTGGTGCTGTAGGTGGAGGAGGCGGTGTGGTGGGGGGTTCACAACAGTTTCCTTCTTTAGGGCACTCTCCTGCATTGAAATTTTTACCAAAATAGGAGTCTGTGCTGAAATCTTTAAGATCCTTTGCAGTTGTCCCATCAAATTCTCCAACCTGAAAGGAACAAAAATATTTTTTTAAATGAATACAATGATTAGAACAATTAGAGTTTGTACATGTTATTCAGGATGAGGCTTTGATTTAAGAAATAATAAACGGTTCTAAAAATTATATATCAGTGAACATGTAAGAAAATGGAAAAAGATTGATAGACAAAAATTGAAAACAAGAGTATCTTTTTTCATAAATCAGTTTGATGATATACAAGCTAATGACAGCATTATAAGACTTTTTATATAATAAAAGAACACCATCATTTGTTCCAACACTTTGCACCAATGACGACATTGAATAGTTACGGTAACTCTTGTCTACTAAAATTTGAAATTTAACTTTCAAAACATTTTCTTATCTACAAGGACAAGCCTAATAAAAAAGACTTTTCTAAGCCCATTTACCAACAAAGCCATTGAAATACTTTAATAATGCATCATTGAACAAGGGGAAATAACTGTATAAATACAAGCACACTTTTTCTCTAATTCATAACTATAAGCTAAAAACTTATGAAATAATTGTTTGAACACTACTACTTAACATAATAGAAAAGTTACTATCTCTTAACTCTTGGTTTATCGCTACCAGCGACGTTTCAGTGGCTTCCCACCACCTTCTTCAGGCTTGAATTATCTTCTGTGTAGGAACAAGGAGTAGTTCCAGTCACTACGAGGATAAACTTTAGACAGCTCTACCCTACTTCTAACCAACCGCCTAAGTTCTATGGTCTGCCCAAAATCCACAAGAAAGACCTTCCTCTAGGATCCATTGTTGTATCAGGTATAGGTAGCGTCTCTGAAGATTGTGCTAAAAACTTTTCCAAAGTGTTGAACGCAGTCAAAGGGAATGGACATTCCATAAGAAACAGTAGTAATTTTATGTCAAAAATGTAAGACTTTGTAGTGCCCCTACATGGAAAATGGTGTCATTTGATGTGAAAGCTTTGTTTATGTGCATACCAACTGACTTTGCCCTTGACTGCATGTTCAAAAAATCTCCAAGGATGACAGTTGGAAAGCCCTCACCGACCTCAGGTTATGAAACTCTGGTGTCTAACCACCACCTACTTTGTTTTCAGAAACATTCGGAGCCCTCATGGGATCTCCCATCTCACCAGGAGTGGCTGATATGACCATGGAAGTCTTTAAAGAGGATGTACTCGCTTTCTGTCTGGAGTTAAACAAATCTAAGGTTTGGTTTAGGTATGTGGACGATACTTTCACTGTGCTAAGTGAGTATGCGGTTGATGAAATTACCAACTTTATCAACTCTAGGAATGACCGCATCAAAATTACCAATAAATTAGAAGAGGAAGGCCAGTTAGCTTTCTTGATACTTGTGTCCACCTACTTTATGATGGTTCTTTGAAAACGACATTTTACAGAAAGCCCACCCATACTGACCAGTACCTTAACTGGGACTCGAACCATCACCTAGACCTAGAACACAAGCGATCAGTGGTAAGAACACTTCTCAACAGAGCTGACACCCTTGTCTCCGAGCCAGAAAACCAACTCAAAGAAAGGGAACATAACAAGTAAGTCCTTAAAGTGAGCGGGTACTCTGACTGGGCGTTTAACATCCCACACAAGAAAAATCCTCCTCCTACTGCCTCAGCAGAACAAGGCAGCGCTACCCACATGCCATCTGTAGCCCTACCTTACATCAAGGGCGTCCCTGAAAAACTCCATCGAGTCTTCAAGACTCATGGTGTTAACACCTACCACAAACCCTTCAACTCAACACCATCCGGTCAGCCCTAGTTAGACCTAAAGATCCCACTACCAAGGCAGACAAATGTGGTTTTATCTACAATATCGAGTGTGACCGATGTGGTGAGAGCTACATAGGAGAAACAGCAAGGTCCCTGAGAAAACCTCTGACGGAACAATGTAAAAGTGAAAATTCTGCAGTGTGTTAACATGTCCAAAGATCAGGACATAGCGTCAGTCTAGAAAACATAAGTGTCATTGCACAAGAATGTAACCTTTTGCAAGGAAAAATCACAGAAGCCATTGAAATATACAAATCCAGCCCTTCCCTTAACAGGGACCAGGGCTTGGAACATTCTCCTGTCCTCCTACATCTGATCCCCCCAAACACCACCAGAGTTAGTCTTAAGAAATCAGACTTTCTCTCTATAACATCTATGATCTTCGACCTCTTGACCATCTAAGAGGTCACTGCGTAGTGACCAAAACTACTCCTTGCTCCTGCGCAGAAGATAATTCAAGCCTGAAGAAGACGGCAGGAAGAGTTAAGAGAAGGTAACTTTTCTATTATGATGAACCTACGACAACCAGGAGGGGACCCTCAACTCAAAAAAACAACTTTACATTTTTTAAATGCATCAAGTCTAGTTGGCTGCAAATAGTTAAATAGTAGCATTAAAATAATAAAATTGTTTCCACATGAAAGTTAAACAATTTATCAAAAAGACATGAAAATTACAGCATTAATATTTACCTTTTCAAAGCGTATATTGCCGTTGCGGTTGACAAAAACACTGTACTCATATTGAACGTGGCTGGCAACCAACTCTCCTTTATTAAACATTTCCTTTGGTGAATTTGGCAAGATAGCGTTGTAAAGGTTGTTCTGACTTGATCGCTGATTGCGCAACTTGTCACAAAATTGATAGTTGCCGGCGTTCTGTTGATCACATCCCTGCATTGCTGTGTCCAGACCCTGGGGAACAAAAATCAAGGTAAAGATGTTAAAAATGACAAAATTGATGTCTTGAGTCTTTATTTCTATGAAAACATATTGAACTATGGTACTTGAAAATTCTTTGTTTTAAGGACAAATATTTGTAAACATTGTAACCAATATTGAAAAAATATATAATAAATACAGTCATGTCATGTCAGATTATGATATTACCCGACTAATCAATATTGTCATTTTATGTTTACATGTGTATTTCAGATTTTACACGACAATATCTATCACAAGTGTACCTAGGTGCAGTTATATACAATACCAAATAAGCTTGCATGCACACACATTAATCTCGAAGCTGCAATGCATAACTTTTAACCCGGGATGGGGAGTAAAACACAAGACTTCAATTGTGATTTCTTACCAAAAACGACCCCACATTTAAGTAACTCTAAAAAAACATATCAAATGGTTCAATGTTTGCAGCAATAATTATAAAGACAACTGGTTTAACTGATTCTAAACATATACCATTGTTTTTCTCTCCTTGCTGGTATTTCAAAATTATTCTATTTATCCAATTTAAAAGGTTCAAATAATGCTGCTCCTTTGATCTTTAGAACAAGAACAAGGGATCACATCACCTTTGCTCATCAAACTTCATTGGAACCTCAGAGGATAAGGGCCATTCCAACAAACAACTACGAATGTTTTGGTTTCAGAACTTTTAACCATAATGGACCATTTATGGAACCGACTTCCAACAAAGTTTTTAACATGTCTTTGGCATGGCAAACACAGGGCCTACTCCAATACACTACATACACCATTTTGATGACAGTGTTCACTAACATTTTCCATTTATTATGTCTTGTACAGTTTGTAACCTTTTTAATCTTCTGAGATTAATATTGTATAGTGTACATCATACCCTTGTTGAAAATATTAACGCAACTTACAGAAATGACCAGTCTCACAGCCATGATTGTCTTAAGTGCTGAGTTTACCAAAGGTGCTGGTGTGTTAGCGTCCATCTTAGGCAGTCTGGTGGGTAGAGAGAACATAATAAGAACAAGCAAGAATAACAAAAATAGTAAAATTGAACAATGCATATAATACAGTACCTACCCTAGAAAGGCTGTTCTTGATTGGCGTTTTCCATCTTCATGAACACAGGGTAGGTTAAATCGATGACTGTGCTACTTAGAGATGTGCTCTTAACATAAGATGTAAGATGTAACACAACTTACTCAGTCACAGTACTGAACCCAGACTGATAAGTCTTAGCACAAAACTTGTAATACCAGGAGCCAAACGAGACTGCTTCTGAATTCTTATTTTTTTTAAATCTTAGGTATACTAATCAAAATTATATACACAATATATCGATATTATATATTTGATCTATTAGAATATGTACTGTGAGATCAGAGTAGCTCTACCTAGAGGTAGTGTAATTAGAGCAGTTATCACAGTTAAAGGGTGTAAGAAACAAGGTACAATCATAGACATTGGTTTTCTCCTCTTTCTTTTTCGACTTTTAGAGAACCCCAAAAAATCTAGGGTATACACTATACACTATATGAATGCAAATAAATACAGTAGACAGGCATATTTGTTACTCATATACTTTATGAATTGCATTTAGAATAACTGTAAA
>JAUUEB010033764.1:3091-16234 GCA_032362205.1 Clione limacina
TATTCTTTTTAACCTTTTCTCCCCCACTATTATACCCCCCCCCTACTGTTATTCTTTTTAACCTTTCCCAGCCACCCTATTATTATTCACTATGAGACGGACAATAAAAATACCCAGTTCTATAAGGACACTTTCGTTAGTTCTCCTATCAGTCCATTTGAATCGCAGCAATCTTCTATTTTGTGTTCTTCTTCTTTTCGTAGTGTCCAGGCGTCACTGCCGTACAAAACAGTGAGATACAAAATAACTGGACAAACCAGGCATTAAATTCCATTCTAAATACGAAACGGGTTTCTCTCTCTTATCTTTGAAGAAACAATATAAATGCACCCACTAGTTTATTTGATTTTTAACGCCTTGTTGTTTATGGAGATTTGGAGCTCCAAGGAGTTTCTTCATTTCCTCGGTCCCTGGGTCACTGGATGCAATGTCTTGTTTTTCGTCGCTGCCCATGTTTTTTGCGCTCTGACGTTTCTTTTCATCACATAAATGCACCCAATACGTAGTATTTAGTGTCGGTAACATTGATCAATTTGATTTTGTTATAAATAGAAAATAAAAGATACCGATAATAGACTAGAAATTTATCAAGTTTTTCCTGTTAAAACATAATTATTTTTAACAAATCATTCGTGATTAGAAAAAAAATAACATGGATCTGCTGTATATTACTTTGCACAATAATTTATAAATAATCACACTGATCGTAACTATTTCATATATTTTGTTTGACACATGATTCAATTTTTAATATTAGGGAAAGTGCAATATATACGGGTATATTTCCCCTCTGCCTGCCTGTCTTCTTTTGTTCATAACCGCGATAACTGAAACTATAACGCTGAGATATCTTTCATTTTTGTAGGATGGCATAGAACAATATTTGGATATTTTCTATTAAAATCAAGTAAAATTTGTTGTCAATTGACTGAGTAAGGCTCAGACTCTTAAACGTATTTTTCTTTCAATGTTTAGATGCGCACCATTATTTTAATTACGGTATGCCCATACTTCCGTTTAGGAGAGAGTACGCGCTAAATTATACGCACGCTAGCCGTAAGTGAAAAAAATGGATATAGTACCTGCTGTTCAATAATATGTTCAACACAAAGTTGAGTATAATTAATTTTCTAAGTCCTTCAAGTTGAGATACGAAGTGTTATGAAATCATTTCTTTTAATTAATCAATAATTTCCAATACTTATAGTGGAGACGAAATCCAAACGGTCCACCTGTTTATTTTTGTTAATATACATATGACTCTGTTTGCTTAGGTGACCAGACCAGTGGTCTACATGGAATCGATACTCAATGCTTTCAATATTTATCTCCGGTGATTGGGACAGTACTCTTTACGAGTTCTCAGTGTTTCTAGTTATCATTTATATTATCAATAAACAATAATATTATATGCTAACGAAGGCGGACGGACATAACCACGGACAGGTTTTATAACGTAAGTCACTTATCACCGTTATGTTATATAAACTTAGGTTACCCTAAGCCCTAAGCAACCTGGGCCATCCTAACACTGCTGTGCCCAGGAGCATGTACCACATGCTAGAATCCAGTGCCATTCTCAGCTGTCACTAGAGCGCATTGCGGTTTCAGGGGTTCCAACAGTACCGCCCGCTCTGGACCCCCAGCAGCTTTCACGCCACCTGATACATGTCAAAGTCCTGAGCAGTAGCCGACTCTAAGACTACAATCTCCGCCAATTGATAATAAACTTGTGCGTTGCCTGTGACCTGGGTCCCCATTATGGATGTACCATTCTATGTTGCAAAAATGCAGAGCCCACCGACAAAATACCCTTGCCGAGACTGATGGTTGGGAAGCTATGACTCTTACTTACACTAAAAGCTGCGATGACTCACACTCTAATACCAACCCTCCACTTTCGAGTTACTCTTACATTATATTATTCTAGCATGAGCACGCTAGACAAGACCCACCGGCTATATTTGGGATGTTCAATTAGTGTGATGTTATAACATTCCCGTTTCATGGCGATATTTTCACCGATTTGGTGCTTATCTTGTGTAAATAATTACGGTTTAATTATCCTCATTTCTCACTCCACTATTTTCCATAGATTTTAGTCGACCCTCTTGAGAAGGATAACTACTACGGTATACTATGAATATTAAAGCTGCTTATTCAGTCGCCATGAAGGAGAAACAGAGCAAACATCGTTATATATACCTCTTATAAGCATACTATGTATTTAATCAATCTTAGTGTGTTACAAGTGGCACGTGTACTTATTGTAATAATTAACAAGCGTGCGAGTTAATTATTTCATGAGGTACAAGTGCCACTTGTAAGAAACTGAGATTTATTGAATTTCTTTATTATACCCCGTAAACAAATTTCCATCGCAATTAGAAGAAAAAGAAAAAAAGGATTGTATGCAGGTCTATTCGACAAAGACTGTCCTTTAATACACTTTGAAAGATATTTGCATTTCGTGCTTTTCGGTGCGGAAATTGATGAGAAAAGGTTTCGTTTTGATAGCCGTGTAATTGTCATTATACATAGATATCTGCGCAAATGACTTTATTAGTTTGTTAGTCCAGTTTGTTAGGCATCTTTGTCGCTTTGAAAGATATTTGCATTTCGTGCTTTTCGGTGCGGAAATTGATGAGAAATGGTTTCGTTTTGATAGTCGTGTAATTGTCATTATACATAGATATCTGCGCAAATGACTTTATTAGTTTGTTAGTCCAGTTGGTTAGGCATCGGATTTCAATGCAGCAAATTTTTCTAAAATTCTCAAAAAGTCAGGACTCTACAACAAATTTCCGAAAACTCAGGTCTATTCGACAAAGACTGTCCTTTAATGACAACCTCTTTGTAGCTTTGAAAAATGATTGACGATAATTTCTACTTTCCTTGTCGTGGCTAGTGACGACTCGAGGCAATAATGTACGCGCAAAGCATCATTTTCCCCGTGCGTTATGGGAATATAACTGCAAGATCGAATACATATAATTAAATTATATAGAGAAATACAACCTAGGGGTATAATAATGCTCTCTAAATCAAATGAGACAAGTACAAGATGAAGTTTCCTTTACCTGCTCGCCAACGAATATATTTATGAATATAAACTTGATTGCCAGACGCGTAGCCAGGATTTGAAAAGAGGGGGGGGGGTACAAATTTGATTGTTTAAAATCAATGGTCGCGAAGAGTCTGAACATTTAAAAATGAGTTTAAGATGGTGCGAATTTAGAGCATTTTTTTTACTCAGATGAGGGGATTGATGGGACATGTTGATTGCCCAGCCTATAAGGTCACCAAACAATAAATAAACCACTCAACCAACCCAACCAAATAGATGGCTCAGGGCTCGTTTCCAAGCAAGTAAATCCTCATCTGTAGATCAGATAAAGGTGTGATCCATGTCTTTCGGCAAGGCTTGTCTCATAATCGGGTTTCATTTGACACAGATCAGTGGTTGGAATCCACTTCCCGCGGCTTATTTTAGCTCGTGATCCACCTCACGTTAAACCACCTCTAGCACCAGGATAAGGCCGGATTATGATAGGATCACAGCTAATTTGAAGTCAAAAGTCGCCCAAAAGTCCGGCAAATTATGTTTTTATTGGAGTTTTACGAGAAACTTTCGATACGGATATATGTCATTATAAAACGACTGGTGAAACTGTAACCACCATCAACTGATATGAGATCACGATAGCAGAAGTGAAAGTAACTAAAAAAGGAAACAGAAAGGCAAAACCAATTTTCTTCACGTTGCCCATTCACAAAAAGGTCAAACTGCTTTCTATTTCTACTCTTTTTGCCCATTTTTTGAAATTGGTTTAAAATTACGCAAATTTAGAGCATTCGAGAGCATATCATCAAACCAATGAGATTGGTTAAAAATGGATCAAATTTAGAGCATTTTGGATCTCAAAGAAGTGTGAGGAGGGGGCTTAAGCCCCCCAAGCCCCCCTAATGCCGCCTCTGGTCTAGTCGGATTTGGTATTTATATTTAACCAATACACAAATAAAAAAAATGTTTGTTTACCTGTATATGTGGATAAAATCTAAATGATAGAAGACCGCTTTCAAAAAAATTATCAAGCAATTCAAGGTCGTTTAGGAGAAAAGTGCAAAAAAACATGAGTTTTTTTCTTAGTGGAAAACTATAGCTCTTTTTCACGACACCAAGGGTGTGATAGTCATCCTGGTGTAGGGTATGTGACGCTACTCGTTTGTCTATGGACACGATAACTTAAGAAATATACCACTCATTGACTTAAAATCTTGTACGATGTTGTACTTCAACCCGATGAAGACCCCTATTCCAGCAAGATCTGTTAACAATTGACAGAGTTATGGAATTAAAAGTAATTACCAAAGAATTATAGAGATATACTCGATTGGCTCAATCACTGTGACAGGTTTCTTCTTTCGGCGTTCAAGAACCCGTTTAATATCAGTGCCTGGTGCGGAACTTTTCTCGCGTGAAACATTGTACTGTGTTCATTTGCGCTGCGCAGCACACGATCTTTTTATGAATCGTTTAAAGCGTATTATTGATTGCAATCCAAGCAGGGATTGAATTTTCTCAATGTTTTTCGATACATATTTTGATAAATTTATATTTAAGTAACGCTTACATGGTACAATAAGGAAATATTTTATTTCACATGGTGTCGGGTTTGTACTCGATTTGAGTACTTATGCTGCACTGAATTGTATATGTGATAAATCACCTTTTGTTATTTTCTAGTTAAATAAACATAATCTGTGTTGGTGGTCAAATCATGTTAATTAGATGACCTGTTAGGTTTCTAGTTACACTTAGATGATGGTGGCTCATAAACCTTTGCCAGGGTGCACAGAAAACCCGAAACCGTAAAGACAGTTGTGTTTTATAACCTTTTATGCATAGGATCCCTTTTTTTCTCGAATGCCTTTACACTTGAAGACCTGCTTCCATTACGAAGTTTGAAGTTCTTTTCAGAAATTCTGAGAAGTCATAGAGTTTATCGTGAACAGTGAGGGCACCAGGCCACACCTGCTGTCTCAGTACTTGGTATTTTGGACAGTCCTGGAGAATTTGCTCTGCATTCTGGTCCGCCTCCCCGCATGGGCACTTGGGTGATGCAACCAGTTTGAAGCATATGTACAGGTGGTGATTCAGTATAGTGTTACCTGTTCTTAGGCGAAAGATAATGACTTCTTGCTGTCGGTCCAACTTGTGATAGTCATCCTGGATCTGATTTGGTCGGTGTAAAGATTTTGATATCATTTATATATATTCCTTTTACATCAGATTCGTTATATCGCCTACGGTTTGAAGTCTAAGGTCTAGCTTGGATGTTTAAAGCGTTTACTGATTTGGACTCAGGAGACCCTAAAGCATCTGATGACAAAAATAAGCTTTCTCTATTTTTTCCATATCATACCATAAATTTTGCTTATGTTCCTGGCTTATATTTCAGAGTGTGATCACAGACATGACGCGAAGATAACTGTCAATGTCCATTCAGGGCTTGGTTGTGGTTTTGCAGAATGTGCTATTAGAGCTTGCTTCTTTCTGGTCAAAGCTCATTAAACAATCATTTAGTATTCTTGTCTATCAATAGAATCGATACGTCCAACATAGTTTAGATATGTGGGAATTCAGGCCATACCGTTGATCAAAGAAATTGATGCCAAGATTTTCAATGAATGTTAGCATAATACCGGATTTGGTTACCATATGGAAATCATTTAGTCCTATTCTTTTACAATAAAGTTAAACCAGACATATCAACAATATTTGCTCTAATTTCATTTTAACTTTTACTTTGCTCTTTCTTCTCTTTCCACAATAAATTAAAAGCGTGTCTTTTCCGTGCTGCGACCGTTTTTCAGTGGGGGGGGGGGGGGGGTGCAAATTGGGATTTTATCTTTGTCGTAGCACTTTAGTCATCAGTAATTCAACAAAGACTTTGTTTACGTTTTCGTGTTATCCACTGTCGATTATTAAATACAGTGGTAGATAACATATACTCTTGACATTGCGTAACGGATCGCGTCTATTTGGTTCGTTAACAACTCAAACTTGTTCACTGTCTCCGAATTTAAACGCAATGCCTACTCAAGAATTATCTGAAAACATAAAGGAATGTTGAAATTAAATGGATGGAATGCATATAACCAACAACAATAAATGTACACTTGTAGCATTTTGGAAAAGAATCCCGTCCTAATGGATGTAACAAAAAGAAGAAGTGCTGGTGAGCAATTCTGTTGTGCAAAAAATGTAGAACGCAACAATTTCCAACAAACGTGTGTCTGCATTCGGCTGTTATACAGAGAAAGAATTTGTATACAGATTTGGATAGCTAACGCAAATTGCTAAAATTCTTTATCACGACAGTGAAATATATTTTTATAGACGTAGACTTTAAGTAGTTAGATTGAGCTACTATATTAAAAATAACTTGTAAAAAATTGTGACGAATTGGAGCTTTGCTCTAGAATCAAATTGCAAACAAGAATCAAATCAAGCAATATACCCACGAAGTGCCTGCTTTTACTGCTTAATAAACGCCGTTTGTTGTCGTATTGCCAAAGACAAATTGGTGAGGACAGATTAAGCCGAGTTTTGGTAGAAAGCCCGGGGAAATCCGCCAGAATTGTTTTGAATGTAAATGGTGAAAATCTAGAGCACCCGATTACATTTGCAACTAATAAAGGACTAGGGACCACGACAATTCTTAAGTGAATGTAAATGCTTTGTTGTTTTCGGCAAACTCACAGATGTTCCAAAATCGTAATTGTATAGTCCAGTTGCCAAGTGCTATATTTCATAGTAACCTTGCAAAAAGACCCCCCCCCCAGTTATGATTGATTCTGGTAGAGGACGGTATGTAGAATCAGAATCTGTATGATGGCTGGCACCATTGAACGTTTTGAGAAATTCAAGATGGCGCCCAAGATGATATATTATTTACTGTTTATAAGTTGAAAAACTGAAGAAATCGAAACATTTTGATGACAAAAAACCTATTGTGTAGCTTTTAGTCAATATTCATAAATATGCGAATAAGCTTATTATCTTAGATTTACATAAACGTAATGATTATCTAAAACATTTACTTTGGGACCAATTTGATTCAAATCGTACGAAAAAAATGACCTAGGCTTTTAAAGAAACTAAGTTCGTTTTTGGCGGCGATCTTGGACGTCATCGTGAATTTCTCAAAATGCTCAATGATGCCAGTCTGGCATCATAAAGATTCGGCATCTATATACCATCCCCTACTAAAATCAGCTCTACTCGGCTTGTTTTTCCGCAAGGTTATCGTAGCGGCTGCAGGACTATTGTCACATGACGTCTAGATAGAGTAACATGTCAATTGAAATCACTATTATAGGTAGATTTTAAATTTTAATCCTATTTCATGCTTTGAGGTTCACACAAATACATCTATAAATAACCTGAACTTAAAATAACGTATAACCTCTACCCACCAATCCTAGCCGTTCTTTCTTTGATCGCTTTTACCTCGGACTTAAAACACAATTATCAATTAATGCTTTAATGTCCAAGGACCAGAATTCCCCTCATGTCCTCAGTGGGCTGGTCTATTAGACCATAAAGAAAATGAATTAGTTTATTCATGGCCAGCGTTCCTGATGGTGGTGGTGGTGGGGGGGGGGGGGGATTATAAAATTTCATCCGTGTTGATTGGTGTTGTCAGATGAAAACTCATAGTTTGAGTGATGGCCCTTGCAGCTCATTTCTGAATTTGTTCCAATTGGTCTATGTGTTTTTTATGGCAAAAGTTTTATTCACAATATTCACGTATAGTATAGGACTGACGAATGTTGGAATCATTATTATTTTACATTTTACAACAAATTCAGGAATTGTTAGTCTGAGCTGATATATTATTAAAATGTTCAGACTAATTAAGGCTTCTTTCTATTATTGTACCCCCAAGATATTTGGAAGAGCCAGCCACAGATATATTTATGTTATAGTGTGTTGCTGTCATAAGGGTTAAGTCGGCCTTGGTCTCCCTTCAGACTTTCTCTGAACCCGTTAAACCCGATTTACCTAGACCGCTTGCGAGCTATGAGATGGCGGAACAGTTTAATCAAAAGTCGTAGAATGAACCAATTTACAACAAACTTGTGTCTGTATTTGGCTGATATACGAGAAAAGATCGGTTATCTACCGTGTCTTATTAAAAGCATTCGACAGTCATTTATCAGATAGACGCAGACTTTTAGTTATTAGATTGAGCGGCTATGGTAAAAAATAACTTTAATAAATTGTGACAAATTGAAGCTTTGCACTGGAATCTAATTACAAAAAAAGAATCAAATCAAACAATAGACCCTCGAATTACGTTTTTTTACTGTTTCGATGTTGACTTGCCACAGACAAATTAATGTGGACAGATTAGGCTTATTCTTCAACGAGCGATTTCATTGCGTCGGCGTTACCCACCTTCCTCTAATAATTAGATAAAAAGAAGAGGAAGTAGAAGAAGAAAGTATGCAAAGACAAATCCCCCCTAAGGTTTTCAATGCATAAAAGTCATAATAAAAGACACCGATCTGCTAAACTCAGGAGATTCGCGCCGTTTGTAATGGCACTTCGCGCCAACATCCCCAACAGTTTGTAGAAAATACAAAAAGAAAAACAGTATCGAAAGACTAAAAGGTTATTTAAAACATTAACCCCTGCAAAAATGGGTTTCCCGCCAACATTGCCCAAAAAGTATCAAATTATATATACGCCCCTGTTTTTGCAAATATGACAAACAGATTGAAGAAGTAAAAAAAGAAGAAAGTGTCAAAAAGCCAATTCCTCCATCAGATTTCAATGATTAAATGTTATTAAAACAGATCTCATATAAGAACTCAGGTGCTCTGCGCCTTTGGTAATAGAGCTTGCGCCAATATCCCCTTCAGTTTTAAAAGCCTTATAACGCCCCTGCATTTTACCAACAGGAGAAACAAAACACTCGCCAGGCACAATTGGTATTAGCCCAATTTGAAATAAAAACTAACTGTCTGTCTGTCTTCTGTCTGTCTTCTGTCTGTCTTCTGTCTGTCTGTCTGTCTACCTGTCTTTTTCTCTGTCTGTCTGTCTGCCCTTACCCCCCGCCCGCCCGCCTGCCTGTCTTTGTCTGTCTGGCTTTCTCTCTGTCTGTCTGTCTGCCTGCCCTTAGCCCCGCATGCTCGCCCACCTGTCTTTGTCTGTCTGTCTGTCTAACTGTCTATCTGTGTGTCTGTCTCTCAATAGTGTTTACATAGAATACATAAAAGCAAAATACACTAACTTGCAAATACAACAGAAGGTTTATACAAATTAATAATGACACATGTTCAACAGTGCATAACAAAAAAACAAAACAAAAACATGGTCAAATGACCAGTGAGCGATATTGTCACAGGTTGTCATTCTATGTTGTTTGTCGTCTACCACTATTTCCTTTTTCCTTTATCTTTTTCTTTTTTCCACTCTACTTTATATAGGGAAAAACAAAATCTACATAATAAAATTAAAAATCTGTTTATTTATTTGTGTGTATGCAATGGGATTACAGCTACAGTTTTGACTCAATCAACCTGAAACTTTAGCAATGTTTGTAGATATAACCTTATGTGCAGTTCAGCTTTTGTTATAATTCGGTTGAATGTGATAAAAATAGTTAATACATAATACGGGTTGTTCTCAATCAGCCACTAGTAATAAGAATATGATGATAATAAACATAATAGCATTTATAGAGCGCTATCCCTTTTCCTAACTACAATTGCTTTACAATTATTATTACACCGACAAGCCCAATAGAGCCACATTATCAAATTCCTGATCAATGTGATTTAAAACTGAACTAATTTTAACTCTTTTCACTTTGAAGTGTCCCGATTCAATTTTTTTGATTAATATTAAAGTAATCTTATTTAATCGCTTAGAAGCACAAGTAGATACTATCATTTGTTGACTGTGCTGTATTATACAGCACAGTCAACAAATGATAGTATCTACTTGTGCTTCTATACAGCCTGTATAGTTGTG
This sequence comes from Clione limacina, assembly GCA_032362205.1. Taxonomy (NCBI): domain Eukaryota; kingdom Metazoa; phylum Mollusca; class Gastropoda; order Pteropoda; family Clionidae; genus Clione; species Clione limacina. The sequence goes on from JAUUEB010033764.1 coordinate 13,140, forward strand.
AATTTTGTAATAGAGAAAGGGATATTTGCTTAGCTGTACAGCTTTAAACTTTATTATGTGTTATAATATATGCTAAGGCTATGTTACATATTATAACATAGCTCCTCTTCCGTTCTTGTCATCCCTGTCAAAACAAGAAGAATGATCGAATTTCTGTAAAGTGTGACAAGAATCTGAGTGTTAAAATCGGGTGTTTTTGTCTCTACTCGTGACGGGAGATGCACACAGATGAGGGGGTGTCGCTTAGATCCTGTAGAACGTCGAGGAAATCAGTGTGACAGCGACGGTCGTCTCGCCCATAAGAATCAAGTGGCTGCCAGCCCTTATTGTCTTAGAGATTCCTGTCTCCAAGTTCCCTTCTGTCTGCGAGTCTGCGACACAAAGGATCTCGTTACTCACCCACAAGTTTTTTGTCGTGTTTTGACGGGCTACCAAATCTTTTTTATGACTCATGGGGGTCAATTTGGAAACAAAGACTTCCTTTTCCATCATCACCCCAACCCAACAAAAAATAAATCGAGAGGGGAGCAAAGAAAATTAAGACAGGGGCCAATTTCTATAGGGAAATAGCCAGAAATATTGATTGTCAATTGTTTTATGCGTGTGGATTGAAGACACTTCTTTGTTGATGACTGACGGATGTTCCAGTGCCGAAATAATGACGTGTTTTTTATATTTCTAATATTTTTCTTGAAAAAGTCTATGACTTTGTTCCATTGCATGACGTAATAATTGTTGTTTTGCTTCAGTTGAGAAATTTTTCGTTATAAGAGAGCTATCCATTTTATTTTTGTTATCATCTTCTATCCCCCAGTAATGTTGCATTTGCCATAAGTGTATGTATGTTGGTGCGTGTATGTTGGTGCTTCTATGTTGGTGCGTGTATGTTGGTGCGTGTATGTTGGTGCGTGTATGTTGGTGCGTGTATGTGTATACATTTGTGGTGTGTTGGAGTAAGAGATAAGTGTATGTTGATGCGTGTATGTTGATGCGTGTATGTTGATGCGTGTATGTTGGTGCGTGTATGTTGGTGCGTGTATGTTGGTGCGTGTATGTTGGTGCGTGTATCTTGGTGCGTGTATCTTGGTGCGTGTATGTTGGTGCGCGTATGTTGGTGCGTGTATGTTGATGCGTGTATGTTGGTGCGTGTATGTTGGTGCGTGTATGTGTACACATTTGTGGTATGTTAGAGTAAGAGATTAGTGTATGAAGGTGCGTGTATGTTGGTGCGTGTATGTTGGTGCGTGAATGTTGGTGCGTGTATGTTGGTGCGTGTATGTTGGTGCGTGTATGTTGATGCGTGTATGTTGGTGCGTGTATGTTGGTGCGTGTATCTTGGTGCGTGTATGTTGATGCGTGTATGTTGGTGCGTGTATCTTGGTGCGTGTATCTTGGTGCGTGTATGTTGGTGCGTGTATATGTAAACATTTGTGGTGTGTTAGAGTAAGATATCTTGCAGGTGAAAACATCGGTTGTGATTAGATGTTCAGATTACCTAGCTCTTAGAATTATAATATTATATTAATTGATTGTAAGTCTAATGAAGATAATGTGAAAAACGGGTTCCTCATCATAAACGCCCCGACCAAAGATTGTTGTCCGGTGGAGGTTAACGGAAAGTATAAGTCATATAGTTTCAAATATATATATATTAAGAGTCCTGTACGAAAATAGTGCATAAGATGCTCAGTTATATGACTTAGGTTGGTTAAAAGTCATATGACATAAAATATAACACTGGCCGTATTCGAATCAGGACTCTTTCGCATGTGAGGTTCCCGAGTGCAATAACCCCGCCTCCCAAGTATTATGCATGTCTTTGTCACCTGTAAAAAAACCATTAACTAATCTACTGAGCTAATCTAACGGGAACTAAGGCACAGATACAAGCCATATGGATCGACAGAACTATGTCCACATGGGGCAGCTTGCGTACTAGTGAATTACTATTCAAATTTGTATATCAATAGTGTCTTGATTTTATCGAATCCAGTATGCGGTTTTAATTTCAAACATATGACAAGGGAGTTTTGGTGTATATGTAAATGGGTTATAATGTCGAGGTATTTTTATCGTGATATCTCTATGATCGTCGTACACCAGTATACCTTTGTTTGTTGACAGCTGCGGGTGCTTTTCTTTATACCTGGTAAAACCTATGGTTGGTCACTGGTCACTGGTCACTTGTCACTTACTTATGTTTTAATTGTTCATATGCCATTATTATCTTATGTCCATCATTACACTACCGACCTGCTGAATTATTGTTAATCCTTTAATTGTGAGAGTTTCATGTCACTTGAGTCGACATTAAACTTCAAGATTAGCATGACATTTCTAGCTAAAAAGACCTACGATATTGTAGTAGAAAGGACGAACCTAAATGATGAAACGTTAGACTGAGGGTTTGGTATGTTATTTCACTTACGTAACATAAGTTTTGGTGGAAAACTTCACAACCTTATCTTTATGTTATTTCACCTTAATGTCTTCTAAGAACATATAAGTATGTGAATATGGATGTAATAATCGTATGCTGGTGATTCATGACACTTGGAGAATTCAATTATTATACGTTAGTCAAGTTCAGAGTGCAAACTTCTGTTGAGCTGACGTTAGAATCTGACGTTGGAATTACGGCAGAATGTCATCATAAAAAATAAAAGTTTTCTAGACGTAAGAAATCTGACGTCAGCCCAACGTCTTTTGCCAATGTTAATCTCGTCAAACAGAGAAAGAAACTGAAATTGTCTTAGGTGGTCGTCCCAATAAATAAAAAAGCCCTACGATAAAGATTAACAAATACAATTTTAGCAAAAGTCAGACCCCGTAGTTTTCATCAAAACAAAAATATTTAACACGATTTTGTAAACCTGCGACAATATTTTTACATCTTTCTGTGTTTTTCTTTAAAAATAAAGCTAATTGGTGTCATGATAAAACTCATCTAAATATGTCTGAGCCCCTTTAATAGTTCACACGTTTATGTGAATGCCCAAAATTCGTTTTCCATTCTTCTGGATCTCTCTAATAAGGTTGAAAATACGATGTTTAATACTATGTTTCATTAGTAATTACAAAATATATGCATTGCC
>JAUUEB010033875.1:0-16556 GCA_032362205.1 Clione limacina
CCTCTCATGTCCGTGTCCTATTATTATTGCTTTTTTTGTATATGTATGTAATTTTTTTTTATATACCTTTGGAATAGTTGAGGCAATAAGGCAATTATCTCAAAATCAGTTAATTTTACCCTACCCCTGATGGCATCCCTGTATAATATAATAATCGTAGATTTTAAGCCAACTCAGATGCTGCCACTCATATCTTGAGTCTCCTGTGCATTACTAGGTTTATGATAAGGTGCCCCCTTTTTATCTCCAAAATTCTTCCTTGTTTTATTGGGATGATTCTGTTTTTATAAACAGTAGGTCAGGGGTTGAGAGATCATTTATGATGACTAAAGATAATCCATATTTGCAAGTCTTTGCACCTACATTCTCAAAACAATTCTGGGGGGCATACCTCCAATCCCCTAGTGGTGCAAGGACGCGCCTTTAGGGCAAAGCGTTTGATCAAAATTCTCCTTTTTTGACAAACCTCAGCTGAAGCACTGTATATACTAAAGATGAGGGCATTAAGGATGATTAAAAGTTGCGATCAACCGTAAAAAATCTCTCTGTTTTTATTCCAATCTCCCTTATTTTTTACTCAACTCTCCCGGTGCTGTCTCAGAGGGTTGGCAACTCTGCTCATAGGTACAGCCTTGCCAAAGTTTCTACCCTGGGTCTTAGATCTCTATGCCACATGTGTGACAGGCTCTTTGAAATTATCGTACAGGAAAGGTCCTTAACTGAACTCTGACTTGGCACACATAACCCTCCCTTTAGGCTCTCAAAATCTTGTAGGGCCATTCCATGTAGATAATTAGGCAGTTAAGAGACTGTTTCTGATCCGTTGATCCCCAACACCCATAGGTATGGGTTTGCCCAGGTGTGTACCCTCAAATTCAGGCCTCTAAAAATACATGTGTAACAGGCTTGGAATCACCTATATGGAGTTTTCTACGCTTAAGGCAACTGTGATTTATCTGTACTAGTAGATGCCTCTTTCTCCGAACGTGTAAGACAGATTTGCCAATAAGGACAGAGGGTGATAGTATTATTTAATATTTCTTTTACTAAACCAATTAATACAAAAACGCCAGAACGGAAAACGCTAAATGCAGGGTGGGATAACGCAAGAACGACGGCTCAAAGCAACGGCAGCGGCTCAATTTTAATCTTCAAGAACGCAAAAATTAGGATTTAAAAAAAAAAAAAATATCGCTACACGATCCGCAACACATGAAACTATAAGAAAAGTCTCACTTGTCGATCTAAAACTTCCTAGAAAAACGTGTATAGACCCTCCGTTTTTAACTTTCCTAGCTCGATTATAATATGTTTTTTTGTTGACATTTTTTAGTAAAATATCTTTTACTGAAAAGATGACAATATTAAATCTTATCTTGTTTCAGATTTATCAAATAATCCTCTAAACTATGAGATTAACAAGTATTATACAGAGAGCACCTCAAAGCTGTTATCAACACTGATGGACAATGTTCACTGTGAGTAAATACTACCAGTTTTATTTTATCTGCTATAGTTATCTTACGTGTGCTAATGGTTTATTCCTGCAATCACCAACAAAGTCTTGTTGGCCTTTTAAGTTATTCAACACTCTAATTCTCAGACAGTTTCTTGTCTTTTGAACAATAAATTTTCACTTACAAATTTAGTGGAAATCATCAGAAAATGGATGTAACAAGGCATCAAGAAGAAAGATTAAAATGTTAGTTTACAAGTTTGAATATGGCACAAGTGTTAATAACAACATACAGCATACAAATCCACAGGCCATTACTGGTTTTAGCGCTTAGCGTACAGGATGTAACAGGAAGCAATCTGGTAAATTCAGCAGGAATAGCCATGTGTTGCTGTTTTATCATATTTAGATTGACTCATCACATAAGGCATATGAAACTTTTTCACCTTGTTATTTAAACTAATTTACATATACCTAGCATCACAAACTGAAGTATCTTGGGTGGAATCCTGATAACTGGGGATTTTTTGTGATCAGCACCACACTTGAAAAGAATGATAATGTTGCTCTTGGATTACATTGTACCTTATGGTCCAAACTTGAGTATCTTAAAAGAAATATTAACGACAAAGTCACTTATTGCAAGGATAGCATTAAAAATTAATGGATGGAGCAGCATGGGAAAATATACTTTAAATGGATGATACTGGTGACAGTGCTGTTAATATTCTGTTAAGCAGGTCCAAAGTTATCACCTATTAAACAAAAGTAGTTATTCATGGGGGAAGAGACGAATGGTTTTAGCACACAGCACTGCTCGTTTTTTATTTGTTTGATCATAATTTTGCCAATTTCTATCCAGTTGAAACAAAACTGATATTAACAGAACCAAAATTGGATCTTTTAACCTTTTCAATACGTCTCTAAAATTAAGACTAACGTCAAGTCCACACAAAAGTCATAAAGTCGTATTATATTTTTATAAAAACAGAACCTGGCAACATGAACCCTGTGTGACCTTGTATCTGAAGCTTGTATTATGTAACACATTGAGACGGTTCACATTCTCAAAGGGTTAAATGAATGTCGTTTTGATTCCCATTTTGTGATAGTCGTTTAAATACAAACAGTGCTGTGCCAAAATGATTAATTTTGTAACTGGCTAGACAGAATCTAACCTTATTTGCATAAAACAAAACTGCACCCTGAAAGTCATGATCTGTTCATATATAATGCTAAGTGTGCAATAATTGGTTACAACACTATGAGCATTTGTTTAGAGAACTCTAGTTTGGACCACAGGGTATATTTAAAAAAAAAATCAGTTTGTTCTTCTGAGCCATGACATGTCTTTTGTCAAGGCACACATGTCATTTGTTTAGAAATATATTGACACAGAGTTCCCTTATATGACCACAGTTAAGTTTTGAGCTTTGTTTGGTATTAATTAAAGTTACAACATCACTGCCATGAAATACATAAATAAGGGTGTGTTATGTGAAACAAAAAAATGAAAACTTACCAAATCCCAATGAAAATGTGAATACTAAACTATTTATTAATTTGTAGGGTCTGCTTCTGAACATAATGAAGCAACCTAATTGCCATAGCACCAGAAGCACTGAGCTAAAGATTTTCAATACACAGAATTTCAGAAACTTATGAGATGTACAAAATTGGTTGACTAAAATCAGGAAGTGGTAGGCTACATATTTTTTTGATACAGTTCATCTGTAGAGTGTTGATCAAGCAAATTTATGAAAACCTTTTTAGATACTATTTTAAGGCCTTTTATTTTTTTTCTATCATCTCATACCCGAATATAACATTCTTAATACTATTGGCAATAACACATTGCACTACTACTACTATAGTTGATTTTGGTTTTCAGCTGAAGGGAGAACCACATTTTCTATCTTTTAAGTCATAACATAGAGTTATTTATATTATATTTCCCTTCTTTTGACACTTGCTTCAAAACTATTGTGTTTTGTCAACAAATGCCTGAAAACAGAATGTGGTTCTCTCTTTAACGGATAACCGGCTTCATGTGTTTTTACTTTAAAGGTAGGACATGCTACCTCTATATGTAATACCTCTATATCACAGCGTTTAGTTAATATAGTCATTGGATTTCAGCTCATAATTGTTCTAGTTACTTTAAATAATTGTTAATATTTTTTTGGGGAAACCCACTCTCTCATGTTGATGTTGTCAAGATGGAAAGACCAAGTTGAGTTTATTATACATTTTCCATGTAAGCAGTTAAGCAACAATGAGCACTAGAAATTCAGTTTAATAAAAATGAGCAGTAATAAGGCAGTTGAGCTCTTAAAGGACATAATTTCATTAATAACCTACATATTTGTTAACATAATTGTGACACAGTACCACTTTTAAGTTTTGAGGTATTGTCCTCCTTTTTTCTCAGCCATTTTTCTTCATGAGTTATGAAGATAGTGATAGGAATTTAAGATTTTCTTGTGTTTAAATTGGATTATCGTGAGACAGCTGTTCTTCTGAAACTTTGTAGTTCACAAAAGTTGATAGGCTGTTTTCTCAAAATCTTGTTTTTCTCTTTTCAGGCCAATTGAAAGCCATAAATACTAAATTCTTTATTCGAATGCCTTTGCTTTTGTTCCAAATATTTATGCAAGTGTCTATTTGTGAGCAATTAAAAAAAATATTTTAATTTAGCATTCATGGGACATTTTGAAAGGTCAGTATATTCTAGCTTTTGCTTCACCCTTCGGGGTGGGGCAAAGAAAAAGTGTTTTCATCTTATTTAAAAACAGGGAACAGAAGGAGTTTCCCCCCTTTGTCTCATTTAAAAGAAGTGGGACAAAGAAAAAAAATTAAGCTAGAATATACTGCCCTGCTTTTAATCTGTGTAGTGTCACAATTTATTTGTATACGTTGTTCTGTCCTTTACAAACTCAATATAAAGGGATGTAACCAAATATGTTTTTCTGTCACCATTTACATAAGTAGTCTCCCTTGTATGCCAAACCATGACAAGCTAAAAATATTGATATGTTGTTCAGTCCTTCGTGTTAATAACAATAACCACTAGAAAGGCAGTTAAATAGCACGACAAGTAAAGCATTGAAGTAACAATGATCAGTAACAATAAAAAAGTAGTTTATTACAAATGATCAGTAAAATAAATCGAGTTTCATATCAAATTTGTTCATTAGGGTAATCCAACCAGTCCAGAGTGATTTGAGCAATTTGTTCAAAATTTAATTTCTTTTAATATTTTTGTTTGCTTCCCTTTTTAGTAATCTTATCTGTTGGAATTGTTGGACAACACAACATAGTTATAAAAAATATGTTTTTAACAGTGACACATGTATCAAATGTTTCTTACTTTGCAACTTTGATAGGTAAATCTGGACCATTTTTGCATCAATCTTAATTAAAATTAAAGCAAATTGTAATATCACTTAGAAAGTATTATTTCTTATCAAACCCTGATCTCTTGGGTCAGCTTTGTGATGATAAAACATATAAATGCCTCTAAGCAGAGAAATTAAATCAATTTGTTTCCATTGATATACTACAGTTAAACCTAGCTAAAGTGGCAACCCTTCAGACATGATGAAAGAGGCCACTTTATACAGGTGGCATTTTTAGACACAACTCTGAAACAGGAAAAAATATTTAAAAAAAGATAAAAGAAAAATTGCTCTCAAAGGGAGGGCTGGCGGTTTGAATAGATTTTATAGAGAGTTAGACAGTACTCATAAAGAAAATAGAGGCTCTTTGAAAATGTTGACTATAACTAATACGAGACAATTGAGAAAGGAAATAGTAACAAAATAGGGAATTAGAAAGAGGAATTCAATGAGATACAAAAAAATAAGAGCATAAAATAAGTCATATATTTCTTAGCAGGTGGAGATAGAAAAAAATAACCACACCTCAAGAAATCTTTTCTGCCAATACGTAAATTTAACAACCTTGAAAAAAAGCATCTTTACAGTAATTGTGAGAGAAACAGAGTCAGTCTGATAGGAAATAATTTCTTTCTGTCATTCTTTAAGCAATCCACCTTTGTAGCTACAGAGACTCCTATTCTTAAAAGAGTTTGATACATAATGCTTTTTAGCCTTTGTCAGCTGTTCTGGACATCTGCATAGTTATTTTGTCATTGACTTTTTCTGAAATCCATATCAACTTTATTTTCGAGTACATGTACTCATGATCAACAAAATTGTCTTTCTTGCAGTCAATAACTTTTACACAATATTTATGCCATTTTAGTGTAAAATACTATCTTACATATGATACACTAAGTAAGACAGTGCTAAAATTAAAATATCTTCTAAGATGTTCATCATGTATGGCACTGCACATTCTTGCACCATAGCTTGATTCTTGTGAATCAATTTCCCTTTAATGCCCCTGATCTCAAGATTAAAAAGAAAGACGCATTTGTCAAACATTAAGACAGGAGTCTCTGTATTCATTTTTTTAGGTCACATACCAACAGCATATAGATTTTTAGTGATAAGAATTCATAATTCCATTTGACCAAGTTTTAAACATAAGAGCCATTAAAAAAACATTTCTATTAAAAACCCCATTTAGTATCGAAATTTGATATACTTTTCTTAAAAGAACCACCAGAATATTGATTAATTGATGTAATTTTGATATCTGTTAATCTATATGCACCGAGACTCAACTGAATTGTTCAGTTCCATTTACAGAAAAGTGTGTTAAAGCACATACAATTGGATGAATGAAAATAAACTTAAACTGTTATTTGTGAATGTAGATTATCTGGAGTCATGTTGATTTCATAAGAAAATCAATATTTACCTCAGTGACTCATTGTTTTCAGAAAATTAGTAATTGGAGTAAATATTGATTTTATTTTATAACTGTTATGATTAAATGTCACATCTATAAAAAGAGTAATGTATTTTTAGGATAATACTCTGAAATGAGAAGCCAAGATAATGTTTTTTTTAAAGATCTTTGAAAGCCAGAAAATATTAGCTTCTTTTCTTTCAAATGTTGGCAGCACTGCATTAACACAAGGTAGGCTGCATCATCAATGCTTCAATGACTAAACAACAATAAACTACATTTCAATGATGTTCATTATTAAGAATTTGCTTGACTATAACAAACAGCAAATCCATGTTTATGTATTCCTCAATTCAAAGCAAAGTTGATCGTAATTTATTTTTTACAGGATTCTTGATTTAAACAAATCATTTTCAAATTTCTTAGATGACTCTTGGAAAATCTTAGATAGGAAAGCTCTTAAACTCGGTTCAATTAGACTTTGATGAATATAAGAGACAACTGATATATTCTTGTATGTTATACCTTATCCTTGTATGAGCAAAAAGGTGCAGACTAATTTGCATGATCGTTCAGACTTGTAGCCAGGATTTTGAAAAGGAGGGGGACAAATTTGGTTTGTGTCAAATATATAACAAAGTTGAAAATAAGTTAAAAATGTTGCGAATTTAGAGCATTTTTTTTTACTCAAATGAGGCGGGGTAGTGGCATTCCTCCATGTCCTCCTCCTGGCTAAGCGCCTGTGTTCATTCACGGATGATTAATTAGAAAAGTTGTAATAAAAAGAACAGTCCTGGATCAAATAAGAGAAATAGATAGGCATTCACTAGGATTTTCATTTAATGATGCACTACAATATAATTAATCGATCAAACGAAAATCAATATTTTTTTGTTCTTGATTTCATTCATATGTTCATTCTTTTATTCCCTGCTGGGAACTCGGCCCCGCACGGACAATCGCTTTGCACACTAGCCTGTCTTGAGCTTTTCTTGCCATCTCAGTCCTCGACCTGTGACTAAACCAAATGGGGAATTTTATGGAAGTATAATTTTATCAATACACACTTTGAAATGGGATTTTTAATTTGAGAGTAATCTTCTTTTTGTAAGGATATTTCATACATGAAGTGGTGATTCCATGGACATGCTAAACACAATTGGGACAGCACACAAAAATAGGACTAAAACATCCAGGGCAAACTTATAACGAAACATTTGAATTTAAAGTGCAACAATACGTGCAAAACTGAATAATTTCTCTGGATAATAAAAAGATAATAGATACTTTTTGGACAGAAACTGAGAAATTCTTTCAAAATGGAAAGACTTTGGCCAGAAAATGGAATTCCAGGTAAAATTAATAAATTATGTAGGAACATGGACAAATTCTAGCAAATTATCTTCTTACTCTCTTTTTTGTCGATACTTTCATTTTATACTTTCAGTCTCCAAAGTTCGGACAATATTCTTTGTCATTCAGTTTCCTCTACCTCAAATACCCTTTGGCAAGTGTAGGGTACTGCCCCCTCAATACTCACTGCTCGCACACCCTTGTTTCAACTTCATCTTTGTACCAGATATCTGTTAAAGTATAAGATTGATAATATGGACCTTACTCTATATCGAGGATTTCGGACATAAGTCTCAATTCAGCAGAGACTGCCACATATTTACAACAGTTCCATTAAATTTCAATTTGAAAATACATTTGTATATTATATGTTTCTGTATTTCCCAAGGTCTTGAATATAGCCGCTGTCTGGCCTTTCAGTGTTTAAACAGCGGGGAATGTTTATTATTAAATTGTATGGCACTGTCGCGCTTGTAAAACTTGGTCAACGAATCTAGGTTGCCAATTCTTAAAGTGCTTCTAAATGACTCAATCAAAAATAGGTCATGTTGTCAGTAGGTTATCTCTAAAAAAGACAAATTGGGTCATGATTTCCAGAATAGTATGACCTTTTCTTCTTTCAGACAGGTTTTTATTCTATCCTTCCTTCTTTCTATCTGTCAATCTTTTTATTGACGGTATCCACCATTTATCCCTCAATATCAATTTCTAGTTAGCTTTGTGCTTTTCCTTAAATTGTTTGAATATACACTGGTTATCATTTCAAGACCGTTAGAATAGTATTACTATTTATTTAAGTGTTTATGGTAATCGAAGAGCTACTAATAAATAAAGTAACTGGACTTTTAACTAGAAACATACAGTAATCCATTTTAACAATATTTTGTAAAGGCAGTGCCTATGAGGTTTTAATGCTGGACTTCTAAACTTTTAAAATGATCTCGCATCAGATATTATGACTCTAAAACATTTTTGTATCCGTTTTAAGAACAATATTTGGGACATTTGCGACCCTTTTTCATTCAAATAAAAACGAAAGTGAGTGCTGCTTACCTAAATACCATCTTTATAATTATTGTTGCTTTGTCACACTAGAAAGCTAAGGAAGGATTACGTCAGGTCTGATCCGCCAGACATTCGTTCCTATATTCTTCCTATATTCGAAGACTACTTTTTCGTCACAGTCGCGTTTTTTGAAACAAGGATATAAACTGACGATTCTTTTGTTTTCTGATCGAGGACGTCACAGTGCACATACAAGGTAAGGTCTCACTCATATTGATTTTTAATTATATTTGAATGTGTTAATAAAATATACAAATAGAAAGCGCCATCCCTAAAGACGTTGGAGACTTGACAACGAAACAAAGCTCTACAAGATCATTAAATTAGTTGTGGAACCTAGAACACAATACCAACCAGTTCTAGGAGTGCACCCGCTCAATCATCTTTTCCAACTCCAGTATTGTGTTTAAGACATTGAGTTATGTTAAATAATTGATATTGATTCTCATTTAATATCATCCCTTTGAAGTTTAAAAAAAATTGTAATATAATATGTTTTATTCAAAAAGTCTCTGTTGAATAATGTCTTAGGCATAGCTCGAAAGCAAACGGAAATTGATGGAAGAGCAACTAGCCCAGGATAACATTATTTTCTGTGTTGAAAGTAGCATCGGAAATGTATCTGAAATTGAAAATAGCAGTAGATAACAATTTATAAGAACAAGCTCGGTTATGAAAATTAGATATTATGAAAACACTATTTATCTTTCAAGGTGACTCTGACATCAAAAGACATCAAAATAGATGTCCTCCTACACGTGCGTATGGCAGAGATGAAAATGACTTGACATTTTACTTCATATTAATGACATTATACGAGTAAGCTGATACCTGTCGACTTATGATGTTTAAGGAGTTTAAGAAATGATTAATGTAATGTTATGTAGAAGCTTATTACTGAGGTCATCACGTATTATCACGCTGGTTTTAGCAACAACATGCCTTATTTCGCGTTACCACCTAAATAATTTGACCTCTGTATATTACGATCCACTAGTAGGCCATCGGTTATGCTAGTGCCAGTAATAAGAAAAATTATCACTTAATAGCTCTAAAATGCACCTGTTAACTTCCATAATTTAATGGGGTGCATATTTCCATACCCCCCCCCCCCCACCCCTAGTGTGGATTGAAAGCAACGTACATGTTAAGCTTTGACAAAATCGATACAGTAAATGGTGTTTGCTGTTGTTGTATATTTCTTCTTATTCAATGTATGTGCGCAAACTTCGGTTATTAGCAATACCTTTTCAGCTACCGAGCACGTTAATAATAACCGATGACCACTGAAGTTGTTTAACACAATAAAGGCCGACAGACGGATTGATTTTTTACTTGCGCACCTACGCTGCTACAGACACAGTTCTGACTCATCACCTCGCACCATAGAATAATTAATCTGCTTGCTTCGATTAAAACGGGTAACTTCGATAATAATCATTAAGGGTTAACGATTGTAACCCAGTAGATAGATTAGAATGCATTAAAAGAAATGCAGTATTAAAGTCTGAAGTATTAAATAATGATTTTTGTAGAAGATTAGGGCAGATAAAATTAGTCACCAACAGAGTTGGTACAGAAGAATCACTAAAAATTATAATTTGAACTTCACTTTCCAGTGCTTTGGATTGTCGAGATTTCCTCATTCTTTTTTTCTTTTTGACAAAATTTCTTTTTAGTGAGAAACATTTTTCTTCCATATTTCATTTTTATATAGGGGTTGGAAAAATAAGCACTTTAAAGTCCCAAAAATGCATGAATTTGTTATAATCAAAATTGTATATTTTTTAAGAAAACATAGTTTTATAAGGAATAAAAAATGGAAACTTGAACATTTCTTTTCATTTCCTCCTGGAGGCAAAATTTCTGTCCGGGACAGACAGTGTATATCCTATTTTTTCAAATCTTTTGAGGAATAAGATTGTCAAGTCTTAATATTTTTAGTATCAAATTTGCTTGAGAAAAAGTACCTATAAAGAGTGAGTAGAACTCCTTAGAGTACCAAAATATGCTATCATCATCATCCTGTTGCCTGGCTCTTAATAACCTATTTCCTGCCAGTAATGTAGGCGACAGAACGATCCATATTCATTTTGTAATACTTTTAGTTAATGTTCTTATCTTAAAGTCCTTGGTCTCATTTAAAAAAAATCTAGAGCCCTGTTTCCGTCTTACGTTCAAGGTCAAGGTTTTAAGTTTTTATATCGTAAAAATACACATATGAATCATTCATTCTATGTGTTTATATAATGCATTCTATCAAAGCCTTTGTCTGTTTCATGTATTTAAATGGCGACACTGTGTTGGTTTAGTATTATAGTGCTAGTTACCTTTGCTACAACCAGTTGATTCGACCTCAATGAGTTCTTTGTTCTTTGGTCTCGTGAACACTTTCTTTGTACTAGATGTTAAGTCACAGACAACAATGCTTGTGAAGTTTGCTATTTTTCTATTATTCATGGATATTTGATTTGTTTTATGTGACAGGGAGACGTGTGAGCCGTTTGTTAATTTTTTTACTTATTATTTAAGATAGGTAAGTTTATTATATTATGCTGTCTTATGATCTTGTGGAAGGCAGCTGTGCTTGGAAGGGAAAGGTCGCTGTTTCTAATTTTACAACGAAACGATTGACTTTTTTCCTTGCAAATATAAAACAAATCCTGACGCTACTCGCGTTTAAAATAGATACCCAGCTTTAATAGGTAGCGAATGTCACCATATGATTTTATGGTTGAACGTCTAACGTGCATCTCTTTAGTATACTTCCAGGGTGTGACTTCGTTAGGCCTGTCATGATAAAAATACATTGATACGGGTATTGAGTATCCTATAAGCGCATGTTAATGTGCTATATGCATTTTATATATTATTTTGCTGATCACTTGAATATATCTAAACTTGCTAGTGATGATAAGAAATAGTTGTATTTATAAAGTACCTTTCCTGACTAGTCAGCTCTCAAAGTGCGTAACACAATAAAAACTAATTCAAACCATACACAGTTGCATTATTATACAAAAGCAAATATCACATTTGAACAAGATGTTCATAGTAATAGATATAAAGAAATGATATGTTATATATGCACAATGCGCATTACATTATACAATGATTTGTAGTTATACTCTGTTGAAAAAAATGAGACATACATGTTTTACGTTATGTGATCTCGTTTGGCATGCGATATCTAGTATAAGCTTTCGATTTATGATTTTTTTAGGGTGGAATACAAGTACCTTACCAGTGTTTTTATGTTTTTTTTGCTGGAATGTGTGCTTAAATGTTACATGCAGTTGCAGCTGTGCGTGTGTTTTGTATTTGATCCATTTTTCTTACAAGCTTAACAAACAAACTTTTGTTTTGAGCGAACGGTCATTGCACTTACTTGTTCATTACTGGTTAGGAACGGATTTAGGACGACACTGTCGTCTTAGTTTGTTTTGACACAAATACTAACCAAACTATTCTTGTTTTTTCTTGAATGGCAATTATCTGGAGTCATGTTGTTTCTAAGAAATTAATTATCTCTATGACTGTAAGTAGAGGTCTTATGGTGTCTTAAAAAAGGGGAGGCAGGGTGGAGATAGGTCATGGGTCGCGGAAGATATCACAAATTAAAAAAAATGATAGGGGACCCCGATTATTTAAGACATTATAGTCAAAGTTCCGCAGTAATCACGACCGTTTCATCAAACTGACTGTCGATTTTAACACTTATGAGAAGAACTCACGATTGTGGTTGAGCATGGTAATGTAGTTTCTAGCCTTGGGTAGAGTGTGTAGACTGTAGACCGACGATGGGTTGTTGTTGTAGCTGTTGTGGTTCTTGCTGCGAGATGCAGCATTAGCGGAGGGTATTTTCCCCTGGTAACGATTGATTGATAAACAGAGTCATAATGTAAATTAATTCCTATAGGCTCATGAATTATGTAGACAATAATTTCATTGAGATAACATGACCCACTCGATTAAATATGAATTTGTATTATACAAAAATCGTTTTAAATGTTAAACATTATTATGCTCGGCATTAAGATTGTAACTGGTCAAGTCAAGAGTAGGGAAAATGTACACCAAACTTTGTTATTTTCGATGTAATTGTACCCCACCCATAATTAACTTGAAGTGTCTTAGATTACAATTTGCGATGCTCCTTTGTTAGATATTTACCTGTTATTGTCCCCTGGCTCAAATAAAGGTCATCGGTCTAAATTCATTAAGGGACAGTCGTGGACCGTTCGCGATTTTTCATACATTTTTGCCTTTCTTTGTTTGAAGTGGTCGTAATTTCGTATTCGAATTTTGTTTTTCGTTCGATCTTTTCGAACTGTTCTTTGATTGGATTTCCATTTGATTTAATCATAGATTTCTCCAGATACTGTTTGTTATTGCCATACTAGCCATGTTAAAGGCATTGTTTCCACCAGCATTGTATGTTATTTCTATGCTGCGAATAAAACCCGGTACTTTGTGTATAAGTCAGACATTGTTCACTCAACCACTGTGCCAATGAAATATTTGTACTGTCTTGTATTTAAAAAAAATAGTTTTCCCTTGTAATGGTTACTTTTTGATCCCCTTAATTAGCTGATTGAATTTAAATTCAAAGTTATTGCTACGATACTCTTAAAAGGATTGATTAAGTAAAAATAGTCTTAATTATTACATAGTCACTCGGGTCAAACCAACATTCTTTAAGATTACATGGTTGCCTAGGTCATACTAACCTTTCACTCATTGATCACAAGCCTTGGGCTCAAAAGTAAGCTGCTCACATGGCGATTATGGCTTAATTGTTACATTTTTCATTTAACCTTAATTAATGTCATCCACATTTTCTCTCTCTGTTATGTAATAACGGCCCAGTTAAGCCTAAACCGAGTTCGCCCTTGTATGTGTCCTCGTACCTGCTTGTGCATATTTTTATAGCCGACGCGCCACCCCAGACGTGTGCCAGGTGTGGCCTAGTCATATACACTGGGTCATTGTCTTCTGATATAATCAACATCTTACGTCTTCGTTTTTACCTGTATTTTCACAAAACATTCTTATATCTGTTGTTTTTGTTAAGCTTGTTCAAGATGGACCGATCTGGGTAGAGGGGAGAGTATTCAAAAGCCCATTTTCTCTTTATCAAGCCCTGGATTCCACATTGGCGACAATTCTAGTCTCAACATGCATGCATTTAACTTAAAACTTTTGTGTTTGCTTAAAACAGCAATGGGTCGGGTCGGCTTGCGTCGCGTCTTTTAGGGTAGTTGCATCAATGCTTTGCTCAAACATAACGGAACAGGAAAAGACCCGTTTCTACTGATGTAAACCCGCCAAACGCCACCACTATCTTACCCCCTGACCCAATTATCTCTGTATGCTTTTCTAATTCAATCCGTATGTCTGAAGTATGTAACGGGACCGTAAATTGCAATATGATATGGTTTCTGAACTGCAAATCTAGTATTAATTTTGTATGTCAGTTTGCCTTGAGTTCAAGTTATTGCTTGTTTTCCTGTTCCTCATGTGTGTTCTGTTTTTTATTTATGATCCGCATGGACGCACGCTTTTTCTAGTCGTCGCTGGAGAAAACGAATCTTTGCTGCTCATTCTTGTCTCTTTGTGGTTTTGCGACTTTTGTTTACCCTCTCTTAACAGCAACACGCATGAATTAGTCGTTTGTTGAATTAAATATTGATCTTGTGTGTATTGATTTTAGGGCTTCAATTGTCAAGAAAGGTTTTCC
The DNA here is from genome assembly GCA_032362205.1 of Clione limacina. Taxonomy (NCBI): domain Eukaryota; kingdom Metazoa; phylum Mollusca; class Gastropoda; order Pteropoda; family Clionidae; genus Clione; species Clione limacina. Next base: position 14,433 of record JAUUEB010033875.1, read on the forward strand.
AATAAGCCGCCGTCTGTTTCATATCCCCGTGTCTAGTCTGATCATTTTCAACGTCTTTAATTATTTACACTGTGTATTTGCATTCATGTCTTTGCTTGTTTTGTTCATTGCCTGTCAGTTGTTACCAATGCATTACCTAGTAACATTGAGACCAGACTACTCGTGATCAAAGTAAATTGTTTATTGGTGATAACTGATAACCTTCGTTCTTCTTAAACGTTTAGCAAAATAAATAACATCAAAGTTTCAAACAAACAACTTGACGTGATTATGTAAGTATGGATCTCTAACAATCTTGCTTACAACTAGTAGTTGTCTAGTTCTCTCTCCATCTCTTTGTGTATCTTTACGGAAATCTGCCCCTTTATCTATGTTTCCGTTCGCCTGTGTTTTGCCTTTTTTTTAATGAATCCTGCTATTACAATACACGAAGACTGCAATAGACGTCCGTAAAGCCATTTCCATTGGTTCATCATCTCCGAAAAGACGATACGCACCCCCACGAGACTTCTTCTAAAAGCATATCCAATTTTGTAGCATGTAACACGTAACAGTTTCTCACCCAACATATGGCCTCTATTACGGTTGTTTAAAAACCAACCCAAAAAGGGTGTGTATGTGAATTTTCGTTGAAACGTTGTTTTGATGTTTTGAGGCATGTTTGCTGTTCGAATTATTGTGAGATATTTGCTGTATATATTTCGAAACACTTGTAGTATCTGAACATGTGTTAATCACAGTGATGAAGAAGCAATCATATCGTGTTGTAAGATATTCCCAACTAGGAACATGTAATTTGTCTTAGCGATTTATGATTACAAAATTCAGTTATCTTACGTTATCTTATGTTAATGAAGCAATTCTTGCATTGATGTACGAAATGTTCTTAATGTATTTAAAACTAGTTTTAGATCAAATTACTCTGTTATCGATCATTTTGCTGCGTTATCGAACAAATAAATCATTAAGTCATCCTTTAATCAACAAAAACAAACCCGTTCATAGAATTAAATAAACCATCATCATGAAATCGTTGTTTTGCTCACAATATTGTATTTCTTTACTACGTGTTTTCATATCATCTTTCGGGGCTTTTTTCATTATACAATTCTCTCTCGTAAACTCGGATTACTAATACGCACGTAGCTAAATTAAAATTTTTGGGATGGCAAAAACCTAGACAACTTACCAAAATGTCACTTGATATAAAAGGCTATTTAGATTAAGAGTTTTGCGCACACAGGTGAGTAGCCATGGTGGAATTCACCCTCTTTGGGATCTAAAAATGAGAAAGAGAGGGGGAAAGAAAAGAGAGAGAGAGACAGAGAGAGACAGAGAGAGAGAGAGAGAGGGAAGAGAGAGAGAGAGAGAGAAAGAGAGAGAGAGAGAAGAGAGAGAATTGAAAAGTTGGAAAGTACTGTAGAATGCTCTAGATTTACACCATTTATGGTTCTCAGTTACTTGTAGCTCTCTTTGAGCCACCGCCTAGTGAATTTTTTAAGTTCAATAATTTTGCAGTTTTTAATCAAACATTTATTTGTACACACGCTGGTGTGGGTTGAGAGTGGTATATTGGTGTAGAGTTAATGTTTTGATCAATACAGATTAAATCCTAATTACTGCTTTGTGCGAATAACAAAACTCACCTATCTGCTTATGCACGTGCGACTGTGTTATTAATGCCGAAGTTGTAACAAATTATACAGTGATCTTTTCCCGAAAGTATATATGTATATGATGAGGAGGTCTTGCACGAGGTTTCATGGTCCATTGCCGTGATAGTATAACGTTAGAACCAGTGTTAGGCATGAGTATTGAGATTCGGTACTCGAGTAGAGTAGAGTATTAAGCGGGATTTTGGAGTGGAGAAGAGTAGAGTACCGGAATTCCGGAGTACTACTCGAGTATCTGGCAATTCTCGGAGTACCGGAGTATTGTTGGGCAATAAAAGGGACTGCTAATTAATTTCACAATACATTTAAAAACCATATAGGCAATGACATTGTCTATTTGAATAATAACTAGAAAAATGAGTACTCGCAGAGAGTACAACCACGCACATCAGACACAAAGGGACATAACTCTGACAAAACTGTTTTATTTTCAAAATATTAAATTCCAGCT
>JAUUEB010034097.1:0-16535 GCA_032362205.1 Clione limacina
TAATTGTTGTGATTCATTGTCAGGGCAGTGGTTTTCATGGCTAATTCTACCAATATTGCTTCTGCAAACTTTTTGGCAGTGCTGGCAATCAAGGCAAATGGTTCCCAGTGTTGTGGTCGAGTAGTTCGGTGGACTGCTTGAACAGAGTAGAGTAATTGGACATTTTCAGTAGAGTAGTAGCTACTAGGAAAAAATCGAAATGTAACTATTTGAGTAGAGTAACTCCTCTACTCGAGTAGTCTTTGAATAGTCACTAAACATAGTAATTATTAAATGAACAAATTCAAAGGCTTAAAATTGAAAGATTACTGCATTGTTTACATTATCATAACTCCGCTTGATACCGGTCGTAAGCCCGGCGTCCCTTAGGGGAAGCAGGGCCGTTGTGCACTGGTCTAGCAACCCACAATGTAAAGAAAGATCCGCTACAGAAATGCAAACAAATACAAATCTACAAAATCAAGTCCTGGGTGGAGACATCAGTGGCAGGGATGTCTTCCATGAAGAGCAAAGGCCAAACCCGAAAGGAAGCATTTGATCCGACTTGGTCACTAACTTTCCCTAGGCACCAGTTAAGGATTGGTCTGTGGAACACACATACCATGTACCAAACTGGAAGGACAACACAGGTCATCAGAGAGATGCAAAAATATAGGCTAAATATTTTTGGCGCAAGTGAGGTAAGATGGGAGAGGGCACGTAGGTATGATAGCACCGACAGGTGAGGCAATGTATTACTCATGTAGGGGGATTGGGTACATAGCCATAGGGTTGGTTTAATACTTGATAAGGAGACAAGGAAGAGTCTTATGGAATGGGAACCAGTCAGTCATCGCATCATAAGAGCAAGATTATTCTCTACAACTATAGTTCAGTGCTCTGCTCCAACAGAGGATGCAGCAGATGAGGACAAAAATGAGTTCTACACAAAAATTCAAAATGCACTTCAGAGGTACCAAAATATGATATTCTTTTGGTCAAGGGGGAACTAAATGTTAAAGTTGGATCAGACAACAATGATTTTGAGCACTTCATCGGCAAACATGGACTAGGTACAAGGAATGACATTGGAGAGATACTCCTGGATCTCTGTGTGGAGAATGATATCGTAATTGGAGGCACCATTCTCAAGCATAAGGACATCCATAAAGTTACATGGAACTCCCCAGGTGGAATAACCCGCTACCAAATAGACCATATGGCTATCAACCGGAGGTGGAGATCTGAAATGCTTGATGTTTGCGCCATTCGAGGGTACATTGGAAATGATCACAATCTTGTTTTGTGTAAGATTCGACTTAAGTTGAAATGGGTCAAGAATAGTGCAACGCAGAGATTATTTAATTCAATGACACTCGGGGACCCAAGAGTTAAGGAAGATTTTTTTGTTAAGCTCTCAAATCGTTTTCTCCTTTTGAATGAGATTCCTGTTGATGATCTCAACGAATATTGCACAAAAGTGAAGGATACTTTTATCAACACTAGTGAGCTAGCTCTTGGATATAAAAGGAAATCTTGAGGAAGCCTTAGATCAGTGAGTGATCACACTTGGGAACTCATCAAGGAAAGGAAAGATCTTAAACAAAGAATCCTGGCATCTAGGGATGAGGATAATGTGGGATGTAAGAACATCCTCTTAACCTTGATGTTTTCTGTTTCAATATAAATCTTCATACCAGCACCTAAATAACAGCATGAGTTTTGGAAACAACAAAAAAATTTTATTGGAATACCTCTTATTTCAAAAGACATAAGTTTACCTTTTAAATTCTGCATAATCCACAAGAAGCTGTGCCCTTGACAAAGACTTGCATGATTCTGGAATGGACTGAAACATAATATAAATAGATTTCAATTGAAAAATCTGTGAACTTATGATGTTACATTGATATTTATCTTATTGTGGAAAGATAAAATAAATGGGGAGCAGGAAGGGGTTTTCATCTTTGCATGGTTGCCACAGAAATTTGAGAGGCCTGTTTCAGAAGATCCCAATTGAGGTCTTGGAGCCGGAGGGTTTTCAACTGGAGCCAGAGTTTTACCTTTTTAGTACTTCTTATAAAAAGTATAGTTAAGCAAAGCTTTGTTCCTGGCAATACCAAAGTATAAAACTTATTGGTCTGAAATAATAATTTCTATCTAAATGATGATTTTGAAATGTATTTTTTTCCGGGCCATTGAAGTTCAAATTTTCAAAAATGGGTCTTAAGTGCCGGAGCTAACTTTATGAAAAGGGCTGGAGTCTGTGCCGCACCATAGGACATACAGCTTCAATTCCCTGATTATAATGTAATGACAGATCAATACAATGATAACGGTTGTCAAATATGAAACATAAGACAATATAAACTAAGTGGTTATTTGTATCAATTGAAGTTCTACTACTAAAATCATACCTTAAAGGCATTGTGATACATGTAAGCCAACATCCTGTTTTTCGCTGATTCATCCATCACATCAACATTAACCTTAACCAAGTCAATGTACTCCTTCCAGTCTTCTGGCTGGTTGCCATTTTCTGCAATGACCTTCACCTGTTCTTTGTAGGTCAGAGACATGGCAGTTCCTGTAATGAAACAAATTATAAGAACAATTACAAAGCTTGACCGATTCAGGAATCACATAAACCAATTGGTGGTAGTAAAAGAGATTTGAAATATCACTCTGTATAACCCACCCCTACTACTTAGGCTTCAAACCATCAGCATGGTATCAAATCTTTTTATTTAAAAAGGCAGCAAAGTACACAAAGTTTTAGATATATGTTTACATCTTATGGGGTTACAAAAGAGTGACAATGAGAGAATGGATGAAATATAGTTATAAAATAGACATGTAATTAATGAATATTTTTAGCTCTTTTCCTACGGAGTCAAATTCCACCGTTGGACTGAGCCAAATTTAGTTTTTTATTTCGGAAACAGGGTCTGTGACATTTGTTATCATATCTGTCGATCTACAATACTTAGAGAATTGGTATCATTGGTATTATTATATTTTTGTTGTTTTATATCTATTTCAATGAAAAAATCAGAGTTTGTGAACTATATACAACCATACACACACACACGCACAAACTTGCGCAACTCGACGTAACTTAACTTGGCGTACCGTTACACTGTATCTATGGTTCGGAACCTACTCTGTCTTATATTTTTGAAAAATTATAAGATTGTTCATTTTGTATGAAAATTTATAGAGTTAGTGTTGTGTTACCGTGTAAACAACCACACACACACGAACACACATATTTATTTGCTAAAACAAACACATAAACTCGTACAAAAACACATCTACCCATACAACACGTTCATGCGCACTCACGAGCCCAAATCAGGATTTGTATGCACGCACCACCCTGATGTGTCGGAAATGAAGTGTTTCCTCTCCAGTAGGACATCATGCTGACTACAATCACCACTGTATTGATGACGACTCGGTCTCAGTCCTCCATCGAGAGTCTGACTGGTTCAGACGAGGAGTGGCAGAGGCCATACATATCCACCGAGAAGGGCCTAACCTCAACTGAGGTAGAGAACGCCACATCCTACCCCCCATCTACCAAACTGTCACATGATCAATCGTCATCATCCGGTCATGTGACAATTTGAAGATTCAGCTTGAAGAAGGCGATCCGGATATCTCAAAGGTAAATGTCTAAATCAAATACTATTTAAGTATTTACTTTTTCATCCTTCAGGTTTCAAGCCTTTCAAGATCACATACGCATCAGACAACTTCCAACAGTTATACGAATGTGCTGTAGAACTCATCAAAAGAGGTCATGCTTATGCATGTCACCAGCCAGCAGATCAGCTCAAGGGATTTAACCCCCCAGATTCTCCCTGGCGTGATCGTCCCATTGAAGAATCTCTACAGCTCTTTGAGGTCAGTTTCAAATAGGTTCCTGCTACAGGTGCAACAGAGACTCTCAAATACATTTTCAGTTTCCAAGGAAACAAACAAGGTGTCTGCATGTTACATACTTAACTGGTATTATACTTAGCAATAATATATTTCACTGGCTTTATTCAGGTACCAGTTACTGCCTAGGTAGGGTGAGATAATTTGTGTAGAATTTAATGAAGGTGGAACTCCCAGTCTTAAATATCTTAGCTGTCTGTTGATAGCAATATTTTAAATAGGAGAATGTCAACTTGAAAGGAGCCTTTTACATGATTGTGTTAACAAAACTCTGCTGTATTTAAATCAGTTATTTCATTTTATTTTGACATTTTAATATTGCTCTCATCACAGGATATGAAAAAGGGAAAGTTTGCTGAAGGGGAGGTAACAATTAGAATGAAGACAACCCTGGAAGAAGGCAAAAAAGACCCAGTTGCCTATCGTATCAAGTATACACCACATCACAGATCAGGAGATGAGTGGTATGTTTTGTAATAAACTCTTAATTTGACACTGTTTGGTTAGTTGACAGATATTGCTTTAGGTTCTCCTTCAGTATTTTTTTTTTACGTATTGAATCATTGGCGTAATGGTTTTCACCCTACTGCCTAATGCCATTCATTTAATAGTTTAAATACTTGAATTTAATCTTACACTTATGCTTTCTAAATTCAAGTTGATTTAGAAATAGATTTCATAGTTTCCATAGACACAACATATTATATGATTACCCAATATGATGAATATCGTTATCAGACAAAAAAATTGACAGTATTAGGAATATTTTTGTTAATGTATAATTTGATATATATATTAGAAATCAAATATCCACCCTTCAATTCTGTATCAAGATTATTCTAATTTTTCAATATTTGTGATGGATGCTACATTCACAACAATTAATTTTTGCTTAAATCTTATGTTTTGTACATTATTTTATAAGTGAGGAGAAACTAGAGCAAATGAGTTCATACCTTAAATTGGTAGTTTGATCATCAAAATCACTTAACAGTGTCAGGAATCAGTAATTCCATGATTTTATATGAAATTTAGTTTTTTTTTTCTAATTTATAAAATTCAAATCCTTGTTATTGTTAATTTGTCTTTTTTATCCCAGTTATAGGCGTCTATTATATTATCATATACTGGGCACAAGCTCTTTCGCAGAACTTAATTCTAATTTGACCTCTCTCACCTCGCAAGCGAAGTAAAGTCAGTGAGGAAAGCAATTACAAACTACCTCAAATGCCGTTGTCTAAAAAGTGGGGACTCTTCAACTCCTGATAACCCCGAAGCTCAGTAATGAGTATGGGTTACTTTACTTGACCTCCAAGGCATGATAGCGGACCGCTCTGCGGCCCTGTCACTGCAATCTCTTCTCTCCTATTGAATAGCAATATAAAATTTAATTATTAACACAAGTTTGACGTTGTTTCTGTTCTTGGGTAGTGTAGTCGACTTCTGTGATCCACGTTTATAGAATTGTCTTTGCTTTAAGTCTGTTTTGCATGCAGAATATTGAAGAAATGAACATAGAATTTAAAGAATTTTACATAATGTTCACAGGTGTATTTACCCAACATATGACTTCACACATTGCCTTTGTGATTCCATTGAGAATATCACCCACTCACTATGTACAAAGGAGTTTCAGTCCAGGTAAGGCGATCCCTGTCTTTTATGTTTTTATTTCACTAGGTTTGGTGGAGGAAAGAGTTATAGGGATATTGGTAACTTAATAAAAAAAAAAAGTAAACTCAGATTTTGGTGCCACAGTCCAATTGGGTATAGTATTTGCAAGGAAAGGAAGTCACTTAACTTTTGTTTTTCATTGTTTTAAAAGAAAGAAAGATTTGGAAGGTTGTGATTCTGTTTTTTTGGGAGGGGGGAACTTTTATATAGTAAAATATGGGCGTTTTGGGCCCCAGTAAGCTTCATCAAACCATCACTAGAACTAGAAACCAATTTTGCTTCAAACAATGATATAAATGTCTGTCCAACACAAAAAGCTCAGATGGATGAATTTTGAAGTTTTGTCTCCTTTTTTTAGAAGTGAGGTAAAGGACAAGCTCTGTGGTTTGTTTGTCTATTTGTTTCGCTTTTTCTTACAATATCAAATATTTTACAGTGGAATTTTAGCATTTTCTACCGTGGAATTTTAGCTTTTTCTACGTGGAATTTTAGATTTTTTTTCAGTGGACTTTTAGCTTTTTCTCCAGTGGAATTTTAGCTTTTTCTACAGTGGAATTTTAGCTTTTTCTACGGTGGAATTTTAGCTTTTTCTACAGTGGAATTTTAGCTTTTTCTACAATGTAAATTTAGCTCTTCCTTCAGTGGAATTTTAGCTTTTTCTACAGTGGAATTTTAGCTTTTTCTACAGTGGAATTTTAAACTCTGAGATATTGTGAAATAAGCTCTGTAGTGAAAGGATTAAAGACATGTTTTTATAAACTCTAGAAAGTAGGTAAAGACATGATTAGAAAAATTCAATAAAGACAGTTTGGAATTAAAATATATTATTTTTATGAATTTGATCTGGTAAAAATCTTTAAGGTTTTATAGTAATGAATGATAGTTCTCAATCAAGTCTTGCGTTGCTTTATTTTTATTTTGTTAACTTAATTCTACCTTTCAAAATAAAATATTGACTCTTTGTGTGCTCCTCTCCTTCAGACGGTCGTCGTACTACTGGTTGTGTAACGCCCTCAGTAGATATTGTCCTGTACAATGGGAATATGGAAGATTGAATCTCAGTTATGCAGTTGTGTCAAAGAGGAAAATAGGAAAATTGATAACTGAAGGAATTGTACGGTAAGTGACATCATTGGTCAGTCTTTGCTTTTAAAAAGATTTTTAGATGTACAGTCGAACCTCGATATAACGTAGATTTCCGTGATGAGTCAAAACCTACTTTGTATCAAAATCTACTTTAAATCGAGGTTTCTATATAAATGAACATTTTCATGTATCCAAACTATATGACTGTATAATTTCACATAGAAAAAGTGGTCTACTAAGCAGGTATAATACATGTATTCAATGAAAAAACGAACATAATAAAAATACTTTTAATAAGAATGATCAGAGTATTGGCGGGTAGCGGTGATTCGTACTTGTTTAATGCTTTACATGCGTTTTTTTAGACCTACGTTAAATCGAGGTGAATTTAAGAGGATTATACGATATCAGACGGAACAAAAACTACGTTATACCAAAATCTACGTTATAAGAACTACGTTATATTGAGGTAAAACTAATAGAGACAAAGATGGAAAAAAACTCGTGCTTTTGAAAAACATACGTTATTTCGAAATCTACGTTAAAACAAGTTACGTTATATCGAGGTTCGACTGTATATATATTAGGCTGATTGTGTCTTTTCTGTCCAGTTCTGAGGCAGAATATAATGATCTGTTCTTTATTTGGGATAACTTTTCTAGTGCTGAGACCGCTTGTAGAGAGCCTTGATAACAATTTTTATCTTGCTGAATGAAATGATTTGCAGATGTTCACACCTACACAATGGTTTCAAATAAGTAAAAATCAACTTGGGAAAAACATACTCAAGGTAGGAATTTTCTAGGATCTTCTGCAATTGTTCAGCAGTTCTTAGTTACCACTGATTTTACCAATGCTTTAACTTTGTTATCCTGTTCTTTTTTTTCTTCCCTTCCAGTCAAAGGTCATTGGCTGAGATTACAGAAGTGATCCACACTGCCAACCTCATCCACAAAGGAGTGCTCAACCTCAATGACACAATGCCAGAGGATGGGTCTATCTCAGATCTAGAGTTTGGCAACAAAATGGCTGTCCTAAGTGGGGACTACCTTCTCGCCTCTGCCTGTACAGGACTGGCCAAACTGGAGAGTCCAACGGTGAGATGACTGTTTTTGTTTTCTTCTATTCACTATGAATTGAAATAATTGCCATCTTTAATCACACGATTCATTTGTGTGTCTTCAAATTTACTCTATCCTGCTCATCCTTTGTCTTCACTTGAGTGGTTTATCAGGCACTTGCAGTTCCACTTTGTTTTCCATTCTTCTGCTAAGTTTTTGAAAAATCTTTTAATTCTTATGTCAAGTTATCATTGTGTTTCTTTCATAATTAAATGTAACAATATATATTGTTGTCCCTAGTAGTTCTTAGAGCATGCTTTTTACATCCCCCCCCCCATTTATATGAACATTTTGTATTATCCATTATACACCTTCTACTTCTAGATTCAAAACAGCATGCCTACAGCTAAATTTAAAGCAACTCACTTTTGAGAAAAACACTTTTAGACCACCAGGTTGAGCTGTTATATACCCCTAACTCATGAGCAGGTGGCGGATGACAATTCTATAGCTAATATAAATGGTGCATTTCTTGTAGGGTCAGTTTATAATGGGGCCCTTTTCGTCTAATTCAGGGACCATCTTGGTTCTTATACTTGGGAGATGTATAGAGAAGAAGCTTATTTGTCACACAGAATTAAATGAGTTATACTGAGGCACATATTTTTTCAATCATACAAGAAAGAAATGGTTAAGCAGTAAGTTGCATTGTCTTGTTCTATTCAATATGAATCATAAGCCTTTACACCCATGAGAAGTGTGGTAAATTGATTTGATTCAAAGCATCAAAATTTATATCTTCTATTGTTTAAGCATTTTTTCTTCTTTTTATTCAGGTGTTGGAAAAAATAGCCACATCAATCGGAGACATGATGACATCTGAATTCACTAACTTCTCTGATCAAAGTGGCAGACCCAAAATCCCAGATGATTGTAAGGGTCTCTCGGACTGGCTAAGACAGACATACCTGTCTCTGGGAAGTCTTGTTGCAAAAAGCTGTCAGTCTGCAATGATTTTAGCTGGCCACTCTGACACTTTTCAGACCAACGCTTTTGCTTATGGGGAAAATATGACCTATGCCCAGCAGGTAAGTTCACCATTAATGTTATACATAATCTTATCAAAACAGTTCAATATTGAAACAGTAGTGAGATGAGATCTCAATGGCCCACCATTACATCAGATGTTACTTTCAAATCAGAACTTGGCAAAGAAAATTGAAGAATTAAAGTGATCTTGAAACTAAATGTCCTCAAACTGGTAGAATTAATCATATTCTTGTGTTTTATTGATTACCTTATAATACACGCAGGATCATCAACTTATTACATCAGAAGTTAAGTGCATATATGTAACGTCTCCTTTTGAAAGGTTCTAATTGTCACACTAAGTTAAGTTAAAACCCACGCCTTGTGAAGATGATCAAATCTTGTCCAAAAATCTTTTTTTTCTCATCCATTTTACTTTATGAATGATAAAGGTAATGACACAAATTGACTATTTTTGTGGGGTTTAATCTGATTTTTGATGGCAAAAATGATACAGGGCTTTCCACATAGCAACGCTGTGGTTTCCTCGAAGGAGGAGACAAGATTATTGTATAATATGTAAGTTGAAATATAAGTTGGGCGAAATACGGGGCAACTGTAAGTAAACGCTAAACATTTCAATCTAAACAATGTAATGTCAAAAGGAGCGAGTTTCACATTGAGAATAATTTTTTTCTGAAACAGGGATTCATTCCTTTGACATATAAAATGATCTCTTACTTCCCTAGTATGGAATGATCACTTCTTATTACATTGTTAATGCTCTGTTTTCTCAACAGCTTTGTTTGGATCTTTTGCCATTTCTCAAGCGTGATGAGCTCTCCAGTCTTAGTTTGGCATTAGCCCCCATTTTTTTGTTCAAAGAAAAGGCATCGGCAGAAGAGTTTTCCCAATTGCAAGAGCTGATGAATGCAGGACCAAAAAATTATGAAAAGGTAAAGTTGTTATATGACTACAATACTTTCTGCATTCATAACAAAATGTAGGAATGTCAAGGAATATGTTTTCATTTGCATTTTCCTTAAGGGAATGTAGTTTTTGTATTTGTTCCAATTAAGATGGACTTTGAAATGTTATAGTTTGGTGTTTTTTGGACTGTGTTGTGCATTTATGACGTCTAGCTCTATTTGGTGGTTTGTTGTTTTTATTTTCTTAATAACTTTATTGCTTTCCCAGTTCAATTAGAAATATGGAACACAAAGAGAAAAACATATTTACATTAAAATCTATTTAAAAGATTATCTCTGTCATGGCCTACATGCAGCACTGTAACGTGTATTAATTGAAAATTTAGTATGATTTTTTCTATCAGTAGTGCACAGTACAAACGTTTCTGCACTAAAAAAACGAACTCAAAATCTTGTCAAAACATATTCAAGTGACTTTTAAATGGCAAAAGAATACAAAAAGACAGAGGAAAAACGGATGTAAAAATGAGAGAAAAATGCTTGGATTTTGAATATCTCAAACGGAAAATAACCATGAAATATATTTATTCAAGCCAATATAAGTGGTCCTTCTGGTTAAATCGGATATTTTTCTTATGATAGCATATAGCTATACAAAAACTTCAACAAAATTATGTATTCAACAAAACAAAAGCTGGTCCTGATAGGTTTGTTAAAACATGTATCTACTGTATTATGTTAATATTTTGGAAGCAAAACTTTGTCTAAACCGAAAACAAAACTTTTGGTTGTTTATTTTGTTTATGCATGTTTAACTATCATAATCTTACTGAGGTTGTTTGTTTACCTTTCAGGTAGTGAGTATGGTAACCCTAAGTGGTGTGGTGCAGCAGTGCAAGGAATTATGTTGTAGCTATAGAGATAAAGCTATTGCATCCCTGGAGTGTTATGAGGACTCGGAAGCAAAAGGGGCATTAATCAATATGGTCACTGTTATGAGCGACATCAGATAATGCAACTCAGCAAATTATGGAAATTACCTTGAAATGTGTACAAATATAATTATTCTCAAATCTATGCAGTGGTTTATCTTGCACTACCTTCTCACTTTTGTTAAATGTGTTCATGCAAGCATAGGCATGTGTATAAATGTTTTAAAATGCAACAGTGTGAATGGGATTTGTCTCATGTCTATGAGATTGAGAACTTTGTACCCTGATTTTTAAATTCACAGATTTCAGTAGAATGTCTTTTCTACTGAAGACGATAGGAGATTGGAAATTAGTCATACATAAATAAATGTGCTTATTAAAACTTCTGACCGTGATCTGTGTTTGGTTATTCATGATATTAATGTTCGATATCCTTGTAGGAGTTTAGGTAACCTTACTTCCAATTTTGTAAAGCATTAACTATAGAACAGTGAATATTATAATGTAGAGAGAACACTTGTGATTGATTTCAAAATAAGAAAATCTTGTTGCTTTTTAAAAAAAGAATGTTTTGTGGCTATTCAATCTAAAAGTGAAGAAATGAAGTAAATAAACACAAATTGAAAAAGTTATCAGTCATATTATAATATCCAAGCTCATACTAGTACAGGCTAATAAGCTTGTTTGTTTTGAACGCTGGCTATGTATGGTGTATGCATTAATAATAATTTAATTATTCCCCGAATTTTTTTTTGTCCCGTGAGGGCACTTTTTTCTACAATGATTGATTAGGTCATTGTATGTCGCCTCAGGGCAGCGCCAATTGGGAAATAGGGTGACAATACTTTCCCAAGGTCTTACTAGGAAATAACTTGTGGCCAAGCGAGGGGTCGAACCCACTACCTCTCAGGTGAGAGTCGAGTACGCTGACCACTAGACTATCGCGGCCTCCAACTTGTTAAAGACCATACCTAAAGTACTGATCTTGCATCAGCCACTGCTTTACACTCTAATGTTTAAACATTTTGGTGCTTCTCTTCACAGAGGCTATCCGGCTTCAGAATAGTTTATAACTTAAATGGTGAATGAGTTAAGAAATGAACCTCCAATTCAATGTTTAATTGGTTTTTTGTTAAAGAATTACTATCACATGTTTAATTCAGGTTAAAAAACTCAATTTTTATCCATAGCCTCTTGTTTGCACTCTACACAAAAAACATTTTAAAATCAGGGGTGATTATTCCTTAGTGCAACTGCAAAGCTGAGGAGAACCGAGTAAGAGTTTAAAAAAGAATTGGAGTAAGCAAAATAAGTGAAATAAAATCGTCATAAACAAACTAAACATTTATCATCTGTTTCACATTTATCTTTGACAAATAGATAATGGTTATAAAATAAATGCCCCCCCCCCCCCCTGCATGATTTTGGATTTGGCACTATCCCCTGACTCAAATTACATACGCCATATCAACCTGTACAACCACAAGAGGTTTACCCAATAACAAACACAACTGCTACTGTTCTAGAAAAAAAAATGATAATCCATAAACAATCATAAGATTCCTTTTGAATGTGCACACATGCTCTTAGCTGTAAGGTGATCATTGCCACATTGCAGAGGTGCTGATTTCCACACACAACATGTGACAAGGCGTACAAGTTTGTTGCAGTTGAGTTGTGTAGTATTGTTAGTAGCACAGAGTCTAACCTTTCCTTCATTCAATCTCTCTCTTTTTAAAGTGAATGCTTCTTTCTTTTACTCTTTCTCATGCACTATATCACCACATTCTCTCCTTTTTTTGGTATTTTGTTTGCTTAAATGTATGCATTTTGACTGTATTTATTGTAGTTGCATGTGAATAATTAAAGAAGCGCATCAAGATGGGTGTGTTTTAATGAAAGAAATACAAGAAATTTAGAGGGGGGTGAGATGATGGTAAGGAGATTTTGAACTTTATAAAAGTGAGCATGCATTAATTGGTATTCAGTAGAAGATGAAGAAAAAGCACCGAAGAAGCATTAAAAGACTGAGGCTAGGAGGGTATATAAAAAAAAAATTTAAAATCTTTTTTCGTGATTGGAACTTCTAAAATGGTATCATGTAATATTTCCTTTTTGTTAACACCCTGTTTTAAACCCAAACCTTTTAGACAGAGGCAACATTGTTGTCATAGCAGTGCTTGTGACTGAGTAAAGGGTGTGTCACAATTGTAATCAACAATAATATTTACTGTCTTTTTTTCCCATGCTAGTCAATCAACAATATTTGTTTTCCTTTTGCAGATGGTGGCTCTATATGTCTAATTTAGAAAGGGAGATTAAAGTTAAAAAGGAAAGTTTCCTGCATCATGATTGACTATCAGCAAACAAAGCTGCTTGAAACAGGCATTTTTGTAAACACAGAAATTGTTTGCCAAAAGTATGAGCCGTTTTCCTTTGGTGGTATTCAAAGATCAAATTTAGTCTAATGACATGAATCTACTAGAAACATGAGAGTACAAATCCGACATGATGTCAAATAAAACAGTTTCTTACTTCCACCTCAGCATTGCTTAGATAAAAAATAAAAGAACAGAACTTTATCAATATATATTATAAAGAAAAACAACCTTGAGAATAATTTTATAAAACAAAACAAAATATTATAGACTAGAAAAA
Source organism: Clione limacina (assembly GCA_032362205.1). Lineage (NCBI taxonomy): Eukaryota > Metazoa > Mollusca > Gastropoda > Pteropoda > Clionidae > Clione > Clione limacina. The sequence goes on from JAUUEB010034097.1 coordinate 13,294, forward strand.
TGAGTACTCGTATAGAGTACAACCACGCACATGAGACTCAAGTAACAAAGAACATAGCAAACAACTCAAGGGTCATAACTCTAGTAAACATATTTTTTTTAAAGTTGAGAAAACTATTTTTAGAAGGTCCCTAGAAGAGCCTGTGTGAAATATTTCAGAGTATTACTCTGATGCGTCCAACGATGCGCCCACTGCCTAAATAACGTGCCTGAAAATCATATAAAGGGACATAACTTTGTCAAAACTATTTTGTTTTCAAAACATTAGACTCCAGCTTTTAGGGACCCACAAATTAAGCCTCTGTGCAATATTTCAGATTTCTATCTTTAACGATGCGACCAGAGGGTGTTCCCAAAAAAATAACAAAGACATATAGCAAAAGACTCAAAGGGGCCATAACTCATGTTTTTAAATTGATTATTCTAAAAATTGTGAAAGCCGATTTTAAATAGTCACAAGAAGAGCCTCTCTGTAAGGTTTTTGATTCTTAAATCTGAAGATGTGATTTTAATAGCTGAAATTCTATTTCTGGTCTAAACCATCCTTCCAAAAATGAAAGAGATCCGAAAAAAATTACTCAATTTATCACGTAACCAGACAGATACACACACACACAGATAGACAAGAAGAAAATATACCTCTGCATAATATAATTGTGCGTGGAAAACACTATCACAACTACAGCTCTATCTGCCCATTCGAAACAATACAGGAAGAAATGGCTCACTGCAAATTATCTAAGAAGGTAATGTTGTACTTAATGGCCGTTAAATACCCTCAATGGCGTGCACGCATACATTTGCAAGCCATTTATTGAACAAATGAAAACTGGCGCAGATGACAATGGAGAATAGTGAAACTCGTACCAAAGGCTTTTAGAGATATACTAAAAATGTCCTTTACTTAGTCAACTGTTAACAAATATTGCTGTGATTAAGTAGGGTTCTTTATCGTGCTGATTGACAACATTGTACCATATTAAACGTCTATTCTATTAGTTGTATATTTGTTGAGTTATTGTGTTCACAGACAGACACAAACACGATCGTCACAAAATCCTCCACACCTCCTGGTGTCAGATAATAAGACCGATTTTAAAGAATTTATGACCATAGCCTAACTTGATTTTATGTGTATTCCAGGATAATAGCTAAACATGACAAATCATGACAGAAAACATGTGATTGTACCTTGTGGGAATCAAACCCAGGTGCTATGCGTGATAAGCAGACGTGTGACCTACTAAACGACAGAACTCCACTACAGCGTAGACGTACACCTGCATACGGTTCTTTTGTCAATTTTTGTGGGTATTTTAAAAGTAATTAAATGAGTCAAGTACCATCGAAATAGCTGGCAGATAATAATATCTTCAATATTAAGCAATGTCATGTGTTAAAACACGAAGGTTAAGGGTACTTAACTTTACATTTAAATAATTGAGCTTGTGAAACAGGGTGAAGCCAGATTAAAAATATGAATTTGCTGCTCATTTGTTCTAGTGAGGCTGCAGGGACAAAGGCTGGTCTCTGCTTTTGAAATAAATCTGACAACTGTACCCCGGACATTTTTTGAATATAAGTTATAAATGGTGAAATCTATAGCATTCTCGAGTATTGTTTAGCTCAAATAAGAGGGATTAGAAAATTGGCAAAATTTTATGACATTTAGATTGTATACAATCGCAGGAACTATGCGTGGTAAGCTACCTACTGAAACACAGACCTCCACTACAGAGTGTAGACGTACACCTGTATAAGTTTCTTTTTTTCAATGTGTGTGGGATCCTTTAAACGTAATGACAGTAATTTTCATATTTCAGTAGAAACGATATTTTTCTTAAATAAATAATTCATGAAATGTCTCAAAATCGGAATAATTCAGCCAAAAACTATCACATTGAATTCTATCCCCACACAAATCTGAATATGTGAAGTATGGAAAACGGGGAAAAACGTTAACGAATTAAATCTTCTTAAAAACGTGTTAAAGGGACAACAATTTAAGACCAGACCCCCTGGTGGCCTTGATGATGTTACTTTAAACTCATACATAAGGTTTATCCTAGGAGAAATGCTAGACAGCATCTCTCTAGGAGAAACAACGTTTCTACTGAAGTACGATTTCTACTCAGACATATACAGTTATAATGATGTATATTCAGATTTCAGATAGACTGTCAATTGTCTGTCTTATATTTGATGGTCCCCTGATTGTCCACCAAAAATTATTGTCCATATCATGACGACTTTTACGCGGTCAACTCATCTTCACACAAGTGCTATTTTAGTGAGTTAAACCCAAACCATCAGTGTATCCGCTTTATACGATATAAGTGTATCCGTGTCCTACCATAATATGCTATCACCAGGGATGAGGAAACAACCCGCCTTTCCGCCAAATGCGGATATAATTCGGTCCTGGCGGATAAAATCTAAAAGCTGTCCGCCAGATTGGCGGGGTAAAATTATGAATCTTTCTCAACCCAAAATGTAGCCGAAAATCATCGAACTAGACCTTTTGTACAATTTATCTGTAAAATCGAATAAAAAACAAGGGAAACCATTCGTTAGTAGAATATAACTTGTGTTAACTGCTACTTCTACAACCAGCCACTGTTTACGAACTCTTAGATATGTAATATTGGTAGTGGTGTTCACTTGGTGAATATTAAAGAAAAGTGAAGAATATTCATTTCTAACTTAATGTCAAAAATCTTCAAAAAGTTACTAAACTTGACTACGAGTCCTGTACTGAACATGCCCAGTCTGAGACACTCTGGCAAAGTGAGGGTAAAGGAACAGTTATGTAAATGGTGAGATTCTTAGGTAAGGAACCGCTGAAGAAGAAAGATGAAGAAGAGAAGGCACGAGAGGGCAATCGCCCTCCTCAATATTGAGTCTCGCCCCCCCTAATTACACAAGTTGTTTGGATTCATCCCCCACCGGGTCCCAAAATTGCTTTAAAATGCACCATTTAGCTTCCATATTTGATTTTTTTTCTCGTCGCTACGCTCGGCTTGTTAAATAATCCCCTCGCCAACAGTTTCTTGCCACACCTCTAATGAAAGAATCAAATTTCCAAAGAATGTGACCACTGTACGAGTCAATTTACTTTCATATATTTTGGGGATAAAATCATGCGGATGTTCATCACCCTCCCCCTCCCCACCTAGTACCAAAATTGCTTTAAAATGCACCATTTAGCTAACATTGTACAAAGCTTTTCGCCTCGCTACGTTC
>JAUUEB010034208.1:0-16534 GCA_032362205.1 Clione limacina
CTTGTTATTAGCGAAAAAGCACCTCGCCCTAGTCATGGCGGAGCAGAGCGTATGTCACGGACTTATTTATTTGAAAAAAAAACTTTAGCCGGGCAGACCGTGGAGGTAATGAGACAGTTCTTATTATAGTGTGATGTGAAATGGTGATTATTTGAACTGGACCTGTTCTTGCCCTAACACCGCGTCGTTAGCGTAACAATTATAATTCTCCACAAGTCTTCGTTATAAATTGCTAGACTAGCACTCCGTTTAAGCTACCTTGGATAATATTGCAATGAAAGTGGGAGATCTTTTGGAAGCTTTTTTCAGGAGTTTTAGAACGCCTGCTTGGCCCTTCTTCGTGCGGACATCTAGTCGACTGATTTAATCTTATTCCTTTTTCACCGGCATTTGTTTCCCACACCCACGGCCTGAAGGATGGTCGTCGTTAGTGTTTCACTGTTTCACTCTATCTAGAGGCGGGCGATAGGGTGCACAATGAAATCAACTTTGACCAGTCTTGCTCGTGAGATATATTCTTTTGATAGCTTAACCCGTGTTCTTCACACTAGCAGCGCTGAGTCAGATGGTATCATGTGGGTGGGCATAATTAAATGCGTTTTTGGTTCCTGACGTAGACATTTGAGGGGTTTATCGTTCCCTGTAGTAAGTGTCATCTCAACATGTGAGTTTGATTAAATTAAACCTCTCACCATCGCAGTCTCGGAAAACCCGATAGCCCCTTCCCATATTTCATGTTCTCTCAGCTTCTTTCTCTCCTTGTCCCTGTTAGTCTGCCTGTATCTGTCTTGTCAATGTCTCTTTGTACTTTAATGTATTCAGAGTATATCAACAAACAAATATGTGTTTTTATTTGTGCACAAACAGGCACATGTTATAATTCATAGCTGATAGTTATGAAGAAGGTGTTTAATTCATCCTTTACAATCACAACACAGTTCATGTTGAGAATTAAAAAGCCGTTCCACTGTGTGACGCATGTTTATAACGGATAACGATAATATGTACAAACACAATTATGTTAACATTTTTAATCAACAAAACGTACACAGTGATATTTAGGTCAAATTAGTTACGTCCCTATTGCCTGCCCTTATATTGATCTTTCCATGATATCTTGTTATAATGGAGCTATGAAAGTTAAAAAACGGGGGGTCTATAAACGTTGTATAAACAAGTGATTTTTTTCTTATAGTTTCATGTGTTGCGGATCGTGTAACGATATTTATTTTTTTGATTTAAAGCATAATTTTTGCGTTATTCAAGATTACAAATTGAGTCGTTGTCGTTGCGTTTTCCCGTCCTGCGTTTAGCCGTCGTTGTTGCGTTTTCCCGTCCTGCGTTTAGACGTCGTTGTTACGTTTTCCCGTCCTGTGTTTAGCCGTTGTTGTTGCGTTTTCTGTTCCGGCGTTTTTGTGTTAACTGGGTTATGTAAAATAAATATTACATAATACTCTCACCCTCTGTCCTAATTGGCAAGAACGGGGCATCTACTAGTAACGATAATGAAATTAGATCAAACCAAGCAAGATAAACTAATTCGTGTTTTCTGTTTTATTTGCGATTCTTGTCCTCAAAATGTCTATGGATCTCCTTTCTTCTGTTCGTGCCCTTTCCTGTTTTTATCAGTCTAATGTGTTTTCTGTCTGTGTCTGCCCAGTGTCAAAACAATCTGATTTGGCCATGGTAATCTTCCCTTTGGTTCGTAAATAATTTGATTGGATAGATGCTGAGCCACGATTGCAATCTTTTGGCGTCTGAGGAGACATTTTCAGAATTAGATTATCATACTGACTGTCTTCCTGGTATATTTTCACTATCTATCTCATCACAATGACAATCACCATCGCCGAATAACAAGACAGCAGTAATAACATGACATTTATTTAGCAATCGTGATTTCACCGGTAACAACAAACACTATTATCTATGTACGCGTGCAATTTCACGGTGATAGCTCATACAGAAATGTCTTTCCAAAGACAAGACGTCACAGTAACAACAGCATAACCACATGCATAGCCACCGATAACACAAGAAGCAATGACACAGAAATTACAGAAATTGCAATGAGAATAAAAGCAGTTAAGAAAATATGGACAGCAGCATTTACACGTCCTGTCTGTAAGTAACAACAGGGACGATACAAATCATAGTATCAGTGTCCCTTTGATCATGTTTCTATATTTTTTGTTCAATCACCAAATCAATAAACATGTTGTGAATTGCTACTAAGTTGTTTTCGTACTCTTCTATGACCTCCATGACCTATCTGTCTTCGGGTTTCAATTTATCATTAAAAAAATAGCTTTCCAAGACACCGATGCGCAGGCGTAGATTGAAGACATTGAATAAGACAGTATCCGTCTTCTAGAGAGTCTGTCGATATGTCATCAATTTCACGCCTTGCTTCCTTAGAGAGTCGACTGTCTGTGTCATTAAGAGACAATAGATTCCCCACGACGCTCACTGGCTCCCCACTTTGGTATATTTCGGGCTTTCGAAAAGAGCATCCTTTGATGCAGTGCTGTCTGATAGAAAATAAATGTCATCAAGGCAACCTAAGGGCCGTCATCATTGATTCTAACTTTATCAAAGATTGGCTTTGATCCAGCTCAGACTTCTCCATAAATACTATGATCTTGTACACTGACCTGAAAGGAAGGAAGCTTGTCTAGGCTTGAGTTATATTGATTTAGTTTGTATAATGTAAATGCCAGTGGGTCGTTTTAGAGTCTCATGTTTCAGTTGTTTCAGATTTCTTCTAGGATTAATCTTTGTTTGTTTATGGCACTTTATGATGAAGTCAGGTTAACAAGTCTGGTTGGCAGTGGGTGAACAAAACAAATTAGTTTATTTCAGAAAATGACAATTTTGTTTTATACAATGACGTGAAGTTTTAGATAAATTTTTGTTTTGTTTCATCTTCAGTGAAGACAGAGTCATATGCCATTATGAGAAGCTACATGGAACATCCAGGGGTTTAGCTATTGTCAAGTAAGTAATTTTTGATAACATCAATTGATGTAATATGCTGTTAAAGAGATGAATGAAAAAATATGTATAAGAATTTTGAATGAATCACTGCCAAAATCTTTCATGTGAGCTATAGAAGTTAACTTAATGGCATTATTTTCTTTATTTACTTTCAAGAAATCTTCATCTTATCTATTTAGAGTTGTCTTTACTGACTGATTGTATGAATTTAAAGACATAAATACTAAGGCTGATTTCATATATTTATGTTTCCAAGCTTTGGCACTATTTAACAATTGCTGAATGTTATATCATATCTTTTTTTGCTCTACAGTTATATGACAATAGTTGAGAAACTTCCTACATATGGCATACATTATTACGACGTCAAGGTAAATAGTTAAAAGTTGCATTAAAAATCAATGTTTCCTTCCTCCTTCTTTTCCCCCCTTTCTTTAAGTATTCTTTCTTCTTTATAATTAATGCTAACTTTTGTTTAATTTTAATAATATTATGTTCTTGTATTGGGATCTGACATTTATCTGTTAAATAATCTCTTTTTGCAGTTTAATGTATTATGTATATAAGAAATAACATATATCTAATGTTAGCCTTTTTATTATTTATTTTTTCAATCAATATGGATGAATATATCATATGCAAAATTTAAGAACGATGTTTTAATTGAAGTCAGAGTTGGCGATTTTTTTCAAATAAATCGATTTATTTGATTTAAATCATGATTTTTTCAAATAAATCGATTTATTTGATTTAAATCATAATTTTTTTGATTTAATGGATTTTTTTAATTTATTTGATTTTTATTAAGTTTAGGGAACAAATACTGATTTAAACATCAATTTGATATGTCACTTTTATTCTCTTAGTATGCAAATATCTTTTTAATTGAGAGGAAGCTGAAACTATTTTATTTTCACAAGAATAGAATATTGATAAATCGTGGATTTAGTTAAAAAAGTTAAAAATCACCCAAATAATGTAAAAAAAATCAAATAAATCATGAAATCACTTGATTTAAAACAAACAAACCCTGATTGAAGTAGAATTAAAATGTAATCAATTTATTAAAAAAAAGTTAAGATTAAAATTTCAGGACACATTAGATATAAAACTCACAATTTTCCTTCATGTTTACTTTTGTTCTTTCAACAGGATAAGAAAGACATTCCATGGTGGCTCGGGATTAGCCCAAAAGGTATTGCAGTGTATGACAGAAACGATAAGACCACACCAAGAAAGGTATTCTGCTTCTGGCTTTCTTTTGGCTTTCTTTTGTCAAAATGACACAATAAGACAAGTTTTTACAATTTAAAAAAATTGAATTTCAACATCTGTTAACATTATCTGCGTCAGCATTCATGCCGCTTTGGTGTTACCCAACTTTCTCCAAAAATTAGCTTAACTGAAAAAGAAGAAGAACAAGCAAGTATCCAAAGACCAATTTCACCATACTATTTCCAATGCAGAAATACTATTAAAAAGGATCCCCTTGCCAAATCTCAGGCACTTCACTCCAATATCCCCGCATTCTACCAAAAGAATTATCAAAACCCAATTAGTGGCGTCTTTGTATAACAACTTGCATGCTGAACAGACTTTGTTCATTGGCATATCACCCATACCTCTGGAAGTTTTTCAGAGTGCGCTTCCATTCAGGAAGTAAACAGTAACATGGCGATTTAAAGTTTCTTGAAATATATAGTGAAATACTCAACTCTTAATTAAAAATCGTAGAATGCACAAAATTACACCAAAAGCATTCAAAGTACCCCTTTGATATGTAAGTAATAAAGTGTTAAAAGCTATGCCAAATCCAACCACAGACTTCGGAGCTAATTGTCACGCGAGCAAGCATACAATTCAGTATATATTGTTATAGATGTGTTGGGATTTCACGGTTTCCATTGTGTCATTGAGAACGGTCTGGCTAGTCCAAAAACAGGAGACAATCATGGCTCATGATTTTTTGAGGCCGTCAAACTTATTTCCGTGATATAATGAAAACCAAAATTTCCATGCGAGCAAAGTAAAAATTGAGGAAAAATATCAAATAAGTCCAAGTTTTTATCTTTTTAGATTCTTGTTCAAAGATCTAGAAAAAAAAAACATCCTTCAAATGTAAAGTCTAGTAAGAAGTTCTTCAGAATTATCCCCACAGTAAAAAAGCTAGATGTCTAGACTTTGGTTCTTTTAAAGCTGAGTATGTCACCCTGTCATACATGACTATGGAGGGGAGATAGTTCCTTGGCCTTTTTGGACTCCAAATTGTTTGATTTATTATGTAAGGAGTTTTAAGTGTGAATGAGCAAACCAAAAGAATCAAACTTGCGAAATCTGTCTCAGAATTCCTAAATGACTAATAACTCAAAATGAAATACTATGTGTGTTAGTGTTAGTACTTAAACAATTCTAAGCTTTTTGCCAATCTGCTTTGACAATCATACATCTTAGATCAAAAGATTTTCTGTTTTTTGAGGTTGTAAATTTAAAGTTGTTTGGTTTGTACTGTAGTTAGCCTTCATAATAACTTAGACAAAACAACATTTTTCTATTATCTATTTTAACATGACATGAACCTATTGTTATACTTACAAGATCTTCTTTTTAGACTGATACATGGACATTTCAATTGACTGTTTGTTGTTTCAGCTTTTCATATGGAAGAATCTAGAAAATCTGTACTACAGGGACAAGAAATTTTCTATAGAGGTGCATCTGCCTAAACGGTAAGTGTTAAAAAACTAGTTTTTGTTCTTGGTTTAGAGAAATGATTATTTACTTTGATCAGTTTAAGAAAAAATTGATGATGTCTGTTTTTTGATTCATTAAAATAATCTGACAATCAAGAAAGCCTTACATGAAAATAATCAAGAACTTTAATTACTTTTTATAGTTGTGACATTGTCAATAATTGTAAAATTTAGTTCAGCTTTCAATTCGCTACATTTTCAAAAAGCAAACAATTCATCTTCATGATTCAATGTGACATTTTCATAATAATAATCCACCTCTTGTCATCTGACAAATATTGAATCTTAACAAAAGTTAGTTTTAAAATTTAACTTACCAAAACGTTTTTGAGAACAATAATCTGTGGTTAAAAATAGTATTAGAAATATTGAAATTTGTTAATTTCTGTAACTTTGGCAACTTTTCCCAGCCATGCATCTGCTTTAAATTGTTCTGAGCTAAGCAGGTATGTTATCTATTTCCCCTTCCCCCTATGAGCAACAGAGAACCCAAATACTAATATTACAGTACAATAAAACAGGGTGATCAGGAAATAATGCAGTTCATTGGGAAATCATTGATTTAATAAACATTTTGGATTTAAAGGTTTTGCTTCTACAGTTCATGTAACTTGACACTCTCTGCAGTGTTTCTTTTTCAATGTCATCACTTCTATGGTGCTTACCCTAGTCAAGAGGTTCACATTCTATATTTCTCCAGCCTGCTAGGGTCTCTTCCATTGTGAAACACTCTTGGTAATTTTGGATCATATACTTTGGGCTTACTTCTGGCCCCTGAAGTTGATGTACCATAACTCTTGAGCCTGTCTGAAACCATTATGTTGCACTCTTCATAGATTCTACCAGTCCAATGTTTGATGTTCTCCAGCCAAGAAATCTTTTACTTTCTCTCTCTATAAAAACTTTACTCTATATTGTCCTTGAAATACAATGTTTGTGGTATTGCAAACAACTGTGTGCCCAAAGTAATTCAATTTCCCTGAATATTACGCTGCTAATGTTAGCCTGCTGTGGCTATTTAAAGATCAACAACCTAAAAATTGTGTGTCTGAAAATACAAACGCAAGGAACATCATCATGTCAGATTTCCCAATGATTTGCATTGCTTTCTGGCTTCTGGGTCATCCTGTTTTTCATAATAGAAGTTAGTGCAGTAGGTGAGATAGAAGTAGGCTCAGTGTGAAACCAATTAGTTTGGGCTGTGAAGTTAGGGAGTGGAGTTACCCTTTTATGCATGAGGATATAAGTAGTTCATGTTGATTTTGAGTATGCATTCCATAATGTTTGGCATCTCCCCCTCCTGACACTGTCTAAAGTTATTGTACATACATTGATTGATTATGATAATATACAAATAAATCAATGTAGTTATTGATTGATTATGATAATATACAAATAAATCAATGTAGTTCTATAAATAATGTGACATGTGAAATATACTTTCCAGGGATGAAACTGGTAGCCAGTAGGTATTCTTTTATAGTTTTGCCTTGATTGAAGCATGTCTTGCATGTTGACACAATGAACAACACATTTTTTGCTTTTATGACTTACTCAACTGTGTTGCCATTTTGCTTTTTTTCAACAACAATATTATGTTTGCTTAAATAGAAACGTTATGTTTGATAATATGATACTGTTTGAAATATATATATATATATATATTTTGAATATATTTATCTTTGTAAATTGACATTTTGGTTTGATTGCTCTGTTTTGCTTTTGTTTTATATTTGTTTTACCCTTTAACCTTTAAAGCATCTATCACTGCACCTTGGTTTGCTGTTTAATGTTGTGTGTTTTTGTTAAAGTCTTATTTATTAATTTGCAGTGTTTATGTAGTTAAAGATATAATACATCAATAACATTGTTATCACCATGTGATACACATATTCTGACGCTTGCTTGCCATTACTCTGACAAACTCTTGTTGAATTAAAATGGTACAGGAATAAATAACAGAATTAAAGAGAAGATAGACTAAGTATCCATCAAATCATTAGAAGATAAAGCTGCTTTTATATAATTTAAAGACAATGCACATTATTAAGTTTACTCTTCAAGTACTATCGATTTAAGCAAAGTGACGATGAGTTAATGAAACAGTTTGTAATTTTAATTGCCGATTTTTATGTTAAGGACAGTACTTTCTGAAATGTTGTGTTTCTACTTCATCTTTTATCCTTACTCAAAGCTCTCTATCTGTGTCGTCACCTTTCTCTCACACATTATTTTAACTCCTCAACCTTTTTTCACCCTATCTCTATTTCTTTTCTTTTTCAATCTTTCTATCTACTTCTCTCCTTCTCTTTATCTGTGTTTAACCTCTTAGTGTTCGAGACGAGAGCTAAGGGACAATTTTGTTTTCTTAAAAAATAGACGTTAGAAATAGATGGTGCCCTTCTGTGCTCATCATGCCGTTTATCTCCTGCCACGCCTGTACCCATTTTAAGTGGCTTCATCTTAACCCCCATATCAAGGGAACGAAATTTGATTGAATCCGCGACAAAAAAGCGGAAGAAGGAAATGTAATTCCCCATAAGGACACTTGAGGGAAATGACTCCACAAATATCCCAATAGGCTTATCAGATCTCTCATTTTCTTCATAAAAAGCCCGTAAAAAAAGATGGGCCAATCCCGATTTGACCTAGATTCTTGCTTTAACGAAGTTTCTCTTTTTGTTCTTCATTGATACCACGAATGGTGATCAAAGCGAATTATATAAAGTTTAAGAAAAGATGGAAGAAGCAGAAAAATACCCGGCGAGTGAGTAGGTTGAAAAGCTTTATGTTTTGCTCTAGTTTTGATTTGACGTTATTTTCGTCTGTCATCATGATTGGTCAAAGAAGTGCAGTAATTAAGCTAATGAATCTTTTTAATAGATGTAGTTTGTTTCATACAATTTTAATCTATAATTTGACCTAGTCAAGAGATAAAAAGGTAGTGTAGAAAACAAGTTGTTTTACAGTTAAATTAACCAAATAAAAGATGCAAAGCTACTAAAAATCAAGTCACATTTTCTTATGCTCCGAACTGTTCCTAATTGTTTAGAACGTTGTTTTCACGTTGTGCTGATATAGAAAAAGTGACATAGTATTTTATTGTGTTCTCTGTGTGATGCATGTTGTGAAATTTGTCCACTATAGTTAGATATGTTGTTAATCACAATGACATCTATTATTTTATATTTTTCAATCCTTACGCTATTAAATGCCTGGTTGACACATGCTTATAATGCATGGCATTTTTTTTATATAGCGCATCCCCATCTCTGCTAAACGCGCTTTACATGAGTGTTACCCGCTTTACATGATTGTTACCCGGACAGAAAAAACGTAGACACACATGTATGTACACTTATTCACGGAATCAACCGATTGACCTTACTTACAAAGATACTCGCTACACTGGTTCCTGCTTCTCCAAAAAGATTCATTTTCAAGAAGTACATATTATGCCTTTTGTATCCTGGATAAAAGTATTTCAATAAGACGATTTCTCAACCGTATTTTTTTCTGAGAGATGATCTTGTATTTTTAATTTTCAATTACCGACTCGTAAAAGTTTAGAACCGTTGGTTCCGGCCTCAGAATGTTGTCACTTTCCACTTCTGTTCTTACATTCTAGTGCACACTGAGCGATTTTATGCATACTTTCTTCTATAACATTCGATACCACGAGAGAAGCCACTGAAAGATTTAGAATGTGATGCCACATCATCAGTCAATTATGCAATGATTTTTGAAGGTCATTATGGTGATGACTCTTTTTCTTTCTCTCCTGATGTATCATTGATACAAAGAATTATTTTCTTATAATGACACGATGACGTCAGTTGTTCATGTGATCTTCTGTTGTGTTGTGTTGTGTTGTAGAGTTATGCCTTGTCGGCTAGTAAAGTATGTCATGTCTCTCGTCGTGTGTCTCCTAAATGAAATCTGTCCAACATCTCTACTGTCTAAACGTCAGCTTATTCTCTAATTGCACTATTGTGGTGTTAAAATGTGACATGGCCACGTTATTAGGTCAACTCAACCGTTTATCATGACCCAATTACTTGTGATGTAGTTTAGTCATGTCGTCATTTCCTGGCCGTCCTACAGCGTTGTCAGCACCCTTAGCAGCTTCAACACCTACGAAGATGCGGCAAAAGAGTCGACTGACAGATACGATGACTTGTCCTGGGCAATTGCCCATCCCAGCACTCAGTAAGTAATTATTTGTCAAGGACAATAGATATCTCAAAATAGGGGCGAGGTTAGACAAAAAATAGAAGACAGGGAATTATTGTTTGGTATTGAATATGTAAAGAAAATTGGATTATCGTTTACGTGTACGTTTTCACTGGTGCAAGATTTCCTCACTTTCAACCATTTCCTTCCCAATCAGCTTTGGTTAGAAAAGGAGAAAATATTGATGTTGAATAACAAAGTAAATCAAGAGTGATTTTTGTAAAAAGGGATATGTTTAAGCTATTGGTAAGAAGATCCTAAATTCCTTGTCATTAAATGTATATTTCTTTGCGCAACGGGCACATAGGAATATATCTATATAGAACACGTGTTGTTAAGAATCTTCAGTTTTTCCACCGGTGGATGAAGGTTAAATATTATAGAATTCTTATGCAGTCTTACGTACCTTCATCCGCCTGTGAAAAAACTGAAGATTTTGAGGGTACTCCCACTTGTCAATTCCCGGGTGAAGTGGAGATCACTTTCTTCAACTAACATTGTAACAATAGACAGCTCCTGAGAAACTTTCCACTTCTATCTCGAAGGTAAATGTTTCAATCATACTCATTATAATAGACAGATACTTTCAAGACATGGATCCATGTCTTTGTTTTGTCTAGGTATAGAGCAGATGTCTGTTAAGAGCAGCAGCATCACTAAATGTAGGTACATAGATAATAAGGGTCTTGGTTTGCTTTTCACCAGGATTGTTAAGGCATTTGCATTAAGGCGGTATTCATTTTATCCCCTATAAGTTATAGAAAAGGATTTTCATTTGTTTTGTATTTCCTTATAATGAATACGCTTCAGTGAGTATGGGTTATATCTTACCCGCTTATAGCCGCCTTGCTTTTTTGCATCATTTTTAAACTAGGTCGCTTATTAAAGCCAGAATCAGAGGTCCTACTCAAGTATAATTGCACTGTTAAAGAGGAAGAAGAATACGCAATGTAAAAATATGAAATCTTATGTGTCTTGAATTGGGTAACCAGACGTGACTGAAGTGCATTCAAAACAAAGGAATATCGATTGTTTTAAAATGAAAGTGGGTTCAAGGCTAACCATACCTACAGGCGGCGTCTGAAAGAAAAGTGAAAACAAACAAACACCTGTATTCCTCAATATTGGAATAAAATTAGGTTAATCAATAAAATAAGAAAGACATTACGTACAAATGTTTAAATGTGTACATAGATACCTTCACTGTCTGGCAATCAAAGCACTTGTCAATGTTATCAAAATAAATAGCATCAAGTGTGCTAAGTGGGCACATGTTTAAATGTGTGATGAAACGGGAATAAATGGTTAGAGAGAAAGGTTTATGAGGACTGCTGATTAAATGCCAAGGAAATGTTTTTATTGCTGTTTCTAGTTTTCATCTCTATGCAATTTTCAATGTTATCAAAACAAATAGCATCAACTCAGGTGTGCTAAATGTTAAGTGGGCACATGTTTAAATAATTAAAGATGTGAAGACAACAGGAACACACTGTTAGAGAAAGAGAGGGAATTAGAGAATTAGGGATATGGTGATTGGTGATTAAATGTCAAGGAGATGTTTTGATTGCTGTTTCTAGTTTCCACCTCTATTTAAACGGGTCTTGATGTCTAATTATAGAGTGCGTGCATGTTTAACGGCACTATCAGCTGTGACGTATTAGGTCGTCTGTATTATGACAGCTGATGTCGGTGCCGTCTAGCCCAGCTTTCCAAGTCAGCCATATTTATCGGCTAATTGATACAAGAAAATAGAGGGTTTTTTAGCTTAACATTTTTAATGAACCGTTTCAGATTAAGATTAAATATTTGCATCACCCAATTACTTGAAAGATTAATGAAGTGGAGATAAGCCAAGTCTATATATTTACCAGTGTATAAATCTTGTGCAGGTTTTATAGACAAGAACAACAAGTTGTTACAGAGGAAATTAGTAGACAAAGGCAATTGATTAGTAAAGAACACACAAGTATCACGTTCACCTGATCTGGTTTATGTTTCCTTGGAGGTATAGGCCGTCCTAACCCCCCCCCCCCTTAATTACATTAAAGTACAGACGTGTTTTTGTGCAGAGAAGAACATATCCTTAGCAAACAGTTACTCAACTCTCAAAGATATCAACGTTCACATAAACGTGTCTTTGATGGTCGAGTGGTTAAGTTTTGGAGCTATCCGGTTCCATTTTCGAAAAATTGAATTTTAGCAGCGGTTTCCAAATTTGTGAACCTCTCAATTAATAAATGGGGGAGGGGGGGGGGAATTATACACTTTCACTAGATATTTTTGTACCTTTTATCAATAATGTCAGATAGTTTTTCTTTAAAGACTCTACTTTCTACTGTAGTGCAAAATAACAATTATTTTAAGAACTTATTTGATATTTGATTCAGAAACTTCTCATATTCATATTTTCCCTATGACTAGCCTCTATTTTCATCAACGTTCATAATATATTATATTAATTTTTGATTTGCTTAGTTAGGCTTATTATAAGTTGTTGTTCTGAATGTGTAGTGTGTAATGGTGTGTTGTGTGCAAGTTTGATGTGCCACCGATTCACTTACCGCACGTTATTGATTGCACTGGTTCTTTTGTGTTTGCCTTGCATTGGTTTATCAATAATCTATGTTTGATTTTGCCTCAATTTAAAAGTGCATGTGCATGAATACTACATATTTTATAAATATCTAGCCTTAAATAAATCGAATACACACGGGCTCCTAGAATGCCTGTCAATTTCAGCCAATCAAATAAGAATATTTACCTTTATTAGCATGTTCATGAATTCTTACGAAATTCAGTCAGGTTTTGTTTCCAGATTGAAAGATATGTCCTTAAATTGAAATACATTGTACAACATTTAAGAAAAGATTTGATTATGTCTGTATTTTTTTTAAATTATGTGCATAGTTGTAAGAACACAATACTTTTATACTTGAAAGTTTATAAATTTCTTCTAAAACCCAGATACCCTTCTAGCTTAGTTCATTATGTTAGTTGTATAAATATCCTGATAATTTGATATCGACTGATATTGGCAACAAAATCAATAATAATTTCCTTAAAGTAAACAACCGATTAGAGTGACTGCATATTTCTGTTGAATAAATAGTCTCAAAGGATTGTGATAAAATGTGCGTGTTAAACATTGATTGGTTGAGTTGATGAACTCTCGTCAATGACATGATATGTGAACATTATTAGTTCTACCGTTTATTTGTATGGTCTGTGTAATCCCCTTCTATATGCAAGACATTGTTACTTTACCTTTAAAATATGGACATCATGATCGTGTGTGTATGACATCATGGCACATCATGATCGTGTATGTATGACATCATGGCACATCATGATCGTGTCTGTATGACATCATGGCACATCATGATCGTGTGTGTATGGCATCACATCGAATAGAGTATTCAGTTAGTTATTTGTCGTCATATTTTGACTAAAAATTCTGTACAGCAAGTTAGTTGGACGTGATCATTTCGTGTTTATGAAATCATTTTGAGTATGTCCGAGCTGTGCCGGTATTATCATCATAGTTAGATGTGTATCACATGACATAATGATTCAATGTGTTTTTCAAGGGTCTCTGTGAGTCGGCGTACGTTCGGTGCTAGTAACGTTGACGGACACGCCTGGTTCGCCAGCACAACTCAACTTACAAACTGCATTTGGTCAATGGCTGTGGCACAACATACTTTTTACTTGGACCGGAAACAGAGCAAAGTGAGTTTTTTTGTGTGTTATTTGTCTGCGTGTGTTCTGTAGCAGATGTTACCTAATATTGTGAAGATTTGGTTGCCGAAGGCCGAAACCATGAAGTATTTTTAATAATATTTGGTCGTCATTTGTTTTGAGTTAACATGTGCTTTAATCAAGGACGTTAATAGCGGGTTGGCATTTGTCATCCACGTAATTTTCCTTTGAGGTGAAGATGTGTTGTAAGAAAATAGTAAAATAGTCATTAAAGTTTTATACAGTATCCAGAAGGCCTAGTAATAGACACGATGCCTACTTGACTACTATAGCGAATAGACCGCATCTTATAAATTGCATCAACTGTCTAGTACAATTGGTTCAAGCAAGTGCTTATGAAACCAATTACGCCAGCACATCGTGTGAGATCGTTATATGGTTTAGCTCTATAAAAACAATAAAAGATTATCAAAGAACAAAAAAATTGCAGATTGGCTCAATCACACCATGTTGTAACATGAGCACAATGATAACATAGACAATCAACTGCAATTGTATCAGAACTTCTTCTAAGAGCTCAGCACAGACGATACATTTTTGTGACCTTCACTAATTGAGTTATAAGAATACGAATAATGCACAGAATAGCTGAGACAGGCAGCATAAATGAAGAAAAATAAACTGAAGATAGACACAGTAAGATAAGAAAAGACAGGTGAAAGAATATCAGGCCAGGAGCACATCCGTACACTAGGGTCTTGTAGGGTATAGGTTGCCCGACGATTATTGTCCCCCAAACACTCTTGTCTAGAGGCCTACTGTCTCTAAGTAGCGCTACTTCCCTGGCACCCATATACTAGGCCAATAAATAGGGTTTGACTACGGGTGATTCTAAAGACTCCTGTTTTTCGACTACCCATATACTAGTCAAACAGTATATCATCTGTGTCTGGCACCAAAACCGACCTTTTCCTTTGACCGTACCATCACAAGCTCTAGAATGGGAAAGACTATCGAAACGCAACGAGTAGTGACGGGTAGGCGTGAAAGTACCTCACCAATACGTCTAGGTGTAGGGTCACGGTACTCTTATGTACACAGGATATATGTATCCTTCGGGCCTTTGAAGAAGTTTTTTTTACAACAAAATCCAAATGCCCACAAACCTTCTTTAGCCATAAAAATACGTGTAACTATATTTTATGTTTTAATTAAAGCTAGCTTTCCTTCTTGAACAACAACATTTGATGAGTTGTCTATCTTTTTGCCACACAAATAATACACTAGATATGTCCCTGGTATTATTATTATATCTCTCTGTGGGGCTTTTTTAATTGATTTTCTTTTCACCTTAATTTTTTTCTTTAGGAAAACGGAAGAACATATTGTTAAGATTAAGTGTAAACCCAAAGAAATAGTTTGAGACACTTTCTCATCTTAACCATTCCATATATTCGTCCAGGGTCACTTGCCGTCTGCCCGGAGTATGTCAGAAATAGCCTCAGACTTGTGTAGAAGTACCACCTCATTACCGGGATCACTGGGTTCGGATTTAAGTCGCAGTCCAAGCTCACACAGTTTGCCAAGTCTCTCCAACTCCAGATACGACTGTGAGTACACAATGTCATATACTGTCTTTGTATCTTGTGTCATGTCAGTCTGACTGTTTGTCCATCTGTCTGTTTGTCAGTCTGGCTGTTTATCCTTTTTTCTGTTTCATACCTCCTTCCTAACCCCCAAAAAGGACTGTATATTGCAAATATGTAAGTGAAATGTCTTTGAGCTCATGGTTCATCCTATATGTCACATTGTCTTCATTACTGTTAATGATTACAATTATGTCTGTTTTTGTATTGTCTTGTTTTCTAGCAAACCTGCATTCTCGTGTTTTTTTTGTTTGTGTACCTGACACTGTGTGATTCTGTCATCCCATCTGTTAATTTTTTTTTTTTTAATTTAACCGAATTTCTACCTTGGTGTGTATCAATTTTCGTCTAATTTCCCCCTCCTAGATATGTCTATCATTCTTATTTGTCCTTCTATCTATCCATTTGTTTTTATTATTGAGAACTGTATTATTTCTTCTTGATCTGTGTATCCTGTCAGTAACTTTCACTAAACCATTTAGCCACTAATACCGCTTTACCATAGCAGCTCACATTAAGAGTATCTTCCACTTTAGCTCAATGGAACTATTAACTTCTTCAACAAAATCTCCGGTATGTTGATTTGTGTCAGAGAAGTCAAGTGTCCAGAGCCCTTAGACAAATAGGGTTGTCTAAATCAAAGTTCCTTGATTGACTTAATGTCTTCTTAGCTTTGAAGCTATCAATGTTGGCTTCAGAGTCTGCTGTGTAAACCAAGTTTGATCTTTATCGAACTCTTGTCTGGCGACATATTGATTTCCTTTTATCTCATAAAGAATTTCTCATTTTGATTCAAACAAATATTTTGAAAGATAATAGTTTGTTATGAAGCGATCTCTTTGACAAAATGGGTTGCTTACAGAATCAATGCTTGTTGGATCAAGTTTTAGACTTTTCCTTTTCCTGAAACATAATATTAACTTCTCTATAATATTTCTCTTTTTAATATTTCCTTTACTTTCTCCTATCTGTCTTTTAAAAAATCGTAATAACTCTCTCTCTCTCTTTTTGCCATTTGTTTTACTTCCCCTCTCTCTTCGGTTTGTTCATCAATGTGCATTTTATCGCCCCGAGGGGGAGGGGCGATTTACTCCAGTCCTATAACTCTCGATCCCTTATTAGAAGGGGGGGGGGTAATACAAGGGGGGTGCACATTGACTAATTTTCAATAGAAGGGGGGGGGGTGCAAATCAGCAGAAGTTTGAACGG
>JAUUEB010034319.1:0-16532 GCA_032362205.1 Clione limacina
CGGGGGAAGAAAAAAGTCTAACAAAATCTGACCCTTTTTTTAGATGGCCGCCAATATATTGCAAATACACTTATTGATATTTTTTTAGAAAGCTGTACATAATTTAATGCCACATACAAAACAAAATAACTTTATCTTGTATTAAAGCATCATTATGCTCATATTTAGCAAAATTGTACTATTTGCACCAGTGTTATTGCCCTTTGAAGTTGGTGGGAAAGTCAAACGAAATGAAAATTGAACAGTTGTTTGCCTCAAAATTAAAACTGTTTGTCAATTTAATATACGTCGATGAACATAAATACTAACTTAGCTATAGAGCTACGTACATACACAACTTGATATCGTTATCACGTAATTTAAGAGAGTTATCGTCCTTACAAGATGGCCGCCGTCAGATAGTCTTAAAACATAAAAAGAGTAATATGTCAAAAAGTATTGACAATTTTATATAGGTTGACAAATAGCAAGCAGGAATTATCGGGGAGGTTAAGTTCTGGACTATCAATGGACTCATTACAAATAACTGTTTAGTCTAATACGGTCTAAATCTGAGTAA
This sequence comes from Clione limacina, assembly GCA_032362205.1. Taxonomy (NCBI): domain Eukaryota; kingdom Metazoa; phylum Mollusca; class Gastropoda; order Pteropoda; family Clionidae; genus Clione; species Clione limacina. Next base: position 560 of record JAUUEB010034319.1, read on the forward strand.
TGTCGGACTAACATATTAACATGAATACGTACACACAAACACACTTATGTAGACAGGATGCGCGTGCAATAAGAGGCACACACGAACAAACATAGATACTCATTCTTACTAAAGAGCAGTGTTTGATGATTATCGTTGTACATTGGATAGGGATCTCAGTAGTGAATGAACCCAATAAAAATAGTTTAGAAGAGCTTTGCCCACGCAACATTTCAGATCTTAATGCAGGTATTAGCGGATAAGATAGTTAGTGGTTTCAGAATGAAGAACATTGAATAAGGAAGTTGAAAGGAGCCGAGAAGAGAGTGCAGCTTGGTTGTAAGGAAACAACAGATTGCTGTAAAGATTTAAAAAAATATTAAATTGGAGATACGTGTACATCAGATTTTAACATCAGGTTTGTTTATTTTTGTCTGTTAGAAATTTGAGAAATATGTTTCTCATGTTAACCGATTCTCCTCGAGGCATGCATGCCTTCATTCTGAAATATAGTCTTTACACAGATGATATGGATGTCAGGTTATTTCCCTTGTAATTTATAAAATAAAAGAACAACTTTCAAAGGAGTATATGTTAAATTCAACATTTAAATATATATGCATTTGAACCAATAATTACGGTGGTTGGGGGCAAACACATTTCTTTAAGACAATAGTTTTAAGTGTATTGATAAAGAATTACAAAGGAAGTCAATGATAAATTCGTGGCTATGTTTGGTAAGCAATTGAATAAGAGTTGCTTTTTAAGACAAATCATTTCATTTTTTTTAAAAGAGAACAGTTTGAGGTGTCAACAAGTGCATGACTGTTTGTGAAAAGCTTTTAGAAAGCAACTTTCTTTTCGACAAAATAATCAAATTGATAGAGAACATAATGTAACTGCCAACAATTTAATAAGGTTGTGTGGGAGGCCATTAGAAAAACGGTGCTGATTCAAGATAAAATATTAAATGTAAATGTCAAGTATTGAAGCTAACAACACTCAAGTAAAAAATAATATATCAAAGCAGAGCAATCTCTTATTTCAAATTTTCAAAATAGTTAACTCTGAGTAGTTATAGTGCGTTTTTGGCACATTAATGCGTGGTTTCTTTGGTGGACTTGTATATGAAATGAATCGCTATTTGAAACCCTAATTCCAAAGAGTCATCAGTTTCGTCTTTCATTGGGTTCATCGTAAATAGCGTATTGGTGATTTTTAGCCTGAAGACATACAGATTAGTTTTTATAAGGAATTATTTTTATTCTGATTAATTCGCTCGTACATAAGTCATGCAAGTGCGTTTGTGAGTTGAAATAACTGCCTTTCATGAAGGACTACTCACTGATCCCTGCATGAATCAAATAAACATGATTTGTTTGACAAAAAAGTTAGGTTTCTAAGAGTGTTTTCGAACAATAACCTGAAGTTACACACTGTTTAATGATAAATGTTCGTCTTCAGGGGTACGATGGTTTTTAGTCTATGAGTATAATTTACATAATTTCATATGGAGTACTTTCTTGTTTGACATTTGTACAAGTCAGGTAACCATGAATTTGTAAGCATTCGGTATTTTAGGTTATTAAGAGTATGTTCTAACAATATTGTAGTCAAAAACATATTGTCTTATTTGAGCAAGAGATAACTTACAAAACAAACACACATGGTGTCTCGATACCTTGGTATCCCCTGGCCAAACAAAAACTCAGAAAATATATCACAAAACGAAATACGTAGGATAAAACTGTTATCAGTTTGTGCGATCGATTTTAAATTATTTCATTTGGTTAGCATTCAGTTTGTTTACTGACCACTTTCCTAATATGTGTCATATGTTTTCGACCTTAGCATTGTTAACTTTCTTACTTGAGTGGTATTCCGCTCAATAATGTGCCTTTCAGAAAACGGCTATTAACCATACTAAAAAGCTACCATAATTAATCGCAAAAACGATTGAAGTTTCACCGTATATATTTGGTTGTGTGATGTATCGTCTAAGTTAGTCTGGCCAGGGGGTAATTAAGTATCGTGACACCCTGTTAACGGCTTTATATGTCTTAAGTATGTTATATGCATCAGTCTGCTAGGGATTTACATATCTTGCTTTTAGGTACCAATGTGCTTTTATTAATATGTCTAAACTTTAAAAAGAATATCTTAATAAAACATTGATAGAAACCGGAAGCTCTCCTAGAATGCTGACATGTTTAGATTATAATATGACAGAAGGACCGAACGTTTTGTATAATGTTTTTCGCTAAGTTGAACATAATATACACAAATATTATATTGACCTTTTGTAACTGTATAAGTAGGTCACGAGCATTCGTTTGATAAGTGGGCTTAGATTATTGCAATCTAATTGATACGCATGTCACATCAATGGTACCCTGCTCAATAACTTTACACGAAAGATAGTAACTGACCTGGATTTGAATGTTGATTACGATGTCTCTTTCGGACAAAAGACGATGACAGTTTTTATTAATTTTTATTAAGGTTGTGCTATCGCCTTCATTATTAGGATATACATGTAGCAGACAATGAGTTAAATTTATAGGAAGGATCAATTATGATTAGACATATGATTTGATGACTGGTTTTCCTTTCAGTTTTCTGAAAAGTAACTATCTATGGCATACCATCTATAAGGAAGATAGGGAAACTATAATATCAATGTAAATGTTGTAATATTATTGAACAAAAAATCGAATAAACTGTGTCAAAGGGCATTGTTTGAGATGTCCTAGAGCTATTTGTATTTTACTTCTTCAAACCGTGGGGGCATTTTTGCGAATACAGGGGCGTATATCTAGGCTTTTGGAAATGTGTTGGGAATGTTGGCGGGAAGCCCCTTAGAGGGGATTGGACTTTGGATACTTTCTTCTTTGCATTCTGCTTCGTCTTCTTTTGATGTAATTCTTATAGGAAATCAGTTAACGCCGACGTGACGAAATCGCTAGTATAGTAATATTTAGTGACAAAAAAGCCTTTCAGTTCCGCTGGCAATTGCCGTACTTTATTTATAAGCATGAAGTTAAAATTAGTATTTATTGCTAACTAAGTGTGTATTCTATCGATGAATTTAAGTAAAAAAAAACATTAATGGTAAATTGGCTCGTACAAGATTCATGCAAGTAAGTTTATGAGATTAAATAACTACCTTTTTATGAAGAAACCCTCATTTTCAGAATCCATGCACGATTCAAATAACCATGAAATGTTTGGCAATTTATGTTTTTAGATTCTTAAAGTGTTTTGTACCGATACATTGCAAACGTTAGCACTTTTTATTGTAAATTGACTTGTTTATTTTACTTCAATTTGTAAATTGACTTGTTTTTTTTATTTCAATTTATCACTCACCTATCCATTTCTTTTTGAAGTATGTTGCATATCAAAAGTGTTCACAAAATATAACATCAACTCAAACAAACAAATATATGAAAGATATTAACAAATTCAGCGTGTTAAGGAGTCACTACATAGAAAAATGTGTTTTTATGGCGAAGGCACCAAGTCTGAGCATACCTTTTAATTTTTAATTGTACATGCATTCTGACTCCTACTCTACTTTTTTGTGATGAATCTTGATCTTCCTATGTGCAACTGTTTTCTGATATATCATTTCCTTCACATGTAAATACATCGCAATAAATAACATAAGTAACAATAAACTGTTTTTGCAGTGCAGATTTATATTTGTTTCAAAAGATATTTGGTTATACTCAGAATTATACCTGTCAGAACAGTTTCCCACATCCTCTGGTCAAGGTAAGAGATAATGATAGAAGGCGGCAACTTCGATAGGAATATTTACACATTAAAATAAATCTGAACATTAAGAAAACCGCAGTAAACCTCTTGTGTGTATAGCTTATTCAAGTTATAAACTACGCCGCTAGAAAGCCTTTCTAATTTGCTTCATCGCTTTCAAAAGGTCTTGACCGTTTTGGACTCAGGATATGTTACAAAAACGACTAATTTTCTCGTATTACTGATATAAAGGGCTTTGCGGGCAAATAATTAAAGTAATGAGGTTGCAACGTGCGTAGTTTAGGCTATTTTGATAAAACAAACGTCAGCGTTGTCAATGTGTGTTTGTTTTTAACTACGCCGCAAATGATACTCTGACATTTGATATGTTGGAAAAGATTCGAATGATTTGGATTAAACTGATGTCTCGTTGGGGGGGGGGGGACAAGAGCATGCAGCACACACTTTCTTACAATGTCATCATTTAAGATTGCAATGCCAGACATACATGGCTTGTGATCGGTGTCGTTGTGGGTGTTCCATTCTGTATTGCACGAATGCAGACTCCACTGACAAAAGACCACTTACAAAACTGATGGTCGGGTAATGAAGAGCCGCGTGTTTGAAAAAATATGCTATGAAAACAAGTGAAACGTGAATGATCAATAGTGAGTTTCCATGTAAACGGAAAAATATAATATTATTTACATACATTCTTTCCACGTGTAGAAAACGAAAAGTAATTATGACAATTTAAAAATTAATTAACGAAGCCTGATTATGTACTTACTATGTATACATGGGAGGTTGTGAGGTATAGGCTAGGCGTTCCACTTAATATGAACGTGAGATTATACGCAACACATAGCCCTTACTCATCAACAGGCGCGTAGCCAGGATTTTGAAATGGGGGGGAACAACCTCGGATATAATCAAAGCATTTTTGATAATTGGTTTAAAATGTAGCAAATTAAAGCACTTAAGAGCATATTATCAACGAAATGGCCGACATTTTTGAGATTACTAAAAAAAATTGCGCAAATTGAGAGCATTTTGGATCTCAAATGGGGGCACTTTCCCCCAGTCCCCCCTGGCTACGCGCCTGCTCATCCAGACGCCGCTGCATTGTTAATTAAAATACTTTGCTTTCATGACCTCTCTCATATCAATATGCCCTTAGCAGTAGCTACACGTATTTGTATCCTTTATCTAAGAAGCTGCTTTTGGGGTAATCGAACATCTTGCGGGAAGGCCAGGTCTGAAACAGATCTGAGGCCCATAACAATATCACAGTGGGAAGATCCCACCGGTGTGAGGTACACGCCATGTCATTTACTAACTCTGCTCCCAACCCTGGGTTAAATGATCAGGTTGGCGAGGACCTGTTGTCTACATAAAAACACTTTTAAACTGGCTATCTCTTCAACAAATTATTCTCAGGTTTTTAAATATAGAAATTATTTTCTCATTGATTAGATGACTAGGTGGTAAAATGGTTTTCAATTCAGTTGAATACTTAATAGGTTATCATACCTTTCATACCGAACGATTAAAAAACAACTTCACTCTCTTAAATCTCACATAATCAATAGTTTTCCTTCAAAGTTAAAATTGCTTTGGGAATCTCATATTCAGCCAATTTGTAAAAATATGAAATCAATCTGTAAAATATTAACTTAATGACACTCAACAAAAGAATAACATTTGGAGAAATGCAATAAAATGCAAACGTTCAATAAACGGCATGCAGTATGGATTTCCAACATCTGCATTGTTTATCACGAACGCTGTTACCATAATTATACTTTATTTATATTAGAAACTTATTTATGAAGCCTTCAGACGTTCTTAAAAAGCGCCTTTTCATTTGAGTTTCAAAATTCCCCATGGGCATGACCTCTATCATTGATAAACCCTACCGAAAAATCGTTTTCCGTACGGTCACTTGTTTACTCTATATTCCTGGTAACTAAAAATAGAAATTCCAAAAACCAATGCATACTTTTTGCAGAACTAAAGACTACTAAATCAAAATTTGCATTTTTTTACTGTTTACTTACATTATAAAGCATTTTGATTTCTCACTGACTATAACTGTTATGGAAGGAATATTGCAAAAATCTTGGTGAGTTTATGATAAACGTTCAACTTGTTATTAAAAAAGAATATCTCAGCTGGTGTCACTTGTGACTTATGAATATACTTCTCATTGAGTAAATTGCATTTAAACAAAACAAATCTGGTGTCAATTCTTGTTCTGTTTTTAAAACATCAGTTGTATACTGAATGTAATATTTACTGATTAATCTGTATGTAATCATACTCATCATTTTGTCATTTTAATGATTCTTTTTTAAAAAGAAGGATTTATACCATTACGTTTTGTATTTCCATCATATCTATATCATACTTTAACTAAATAAAATAGATTGCTATATATTTCCTTTTTAAACTCCTGGTATTGTTTCACAATTTGACACCATACCTAGGGTGGAACCTAGGGGATTGGTGGATGCCGCCCCCCCATCGGATCACAAAATGGCTTTTAAATGCGTAATTTATCTTCAATGTTTAAAAATTTCACCTCGCTTCGCTTGGCTCATACCATCATCCCCCATCGAAAATATTTGGCTCCAATTCTACACCATACTTTTTTGCTCGTGAATCTCATATTAGTAGGGGTTCTTAACTATTTTTGCAACTATTAACTCCAATATGCTTTTTTTTTTACAATTGATGAGCATATAAACGTTTTTTTGTATGATATTTTAATACTGTTGTGGCTTATTGCTTACATATTTGTTCCACGAAAGAACCAGGATGTATAGTAGAAGTAGTTGATAACAGAAAACACAAGATATTTTCAACAATGAAATAATACAATTGAGTCTCCCACATGGCTCTAAATGCACTGGTTTGCTTGACATTTTTTTCAACCCCCCTCCCTCCTACATGGCTCAGTTGCTCGGATTGGAGCCCACATTGATCGATCTTTTGTGTCCCCCCCCCCTGGAAAAATCCTGGTAACGCCCATGTCAATGTACAAAAGTACAAAAAGTGAGCATAAGGAAGTATGGGAGAAAGATTTCGATAGACACCTCCTTCTGTAATCTGAATGTGTATATTAACAGTTATTATTCCGCTCATACATAACAGACTCCATAAGAAAATACTTACGTTTTTCATGCCAATATCACAACCTGGATACGACATTTGGGACGATAGGCCACACAGAGTAGTTAGGATCAGAGCAAAAACAAAGACCTTCATGTTGCTTTGGTTCCTGAAATGAAAGGAGAACGATGTGTGGATATATTCTCTTGGGGCTTATAAATTTCTTTTAAGTACTTGAATGTAAGAAGAAATGTTTTAACATCTAACAACTCGAAGTTGATCGCTATTAAGGTGTTTCTTTGGCCTCTCACCACCTTCATTAAGGTTGACTGACTCTCCCGCACACCCGCGTAAAACTTGAATTTTGTTTTTTTACCATTGGTCACACCCTTTGGCCAGTTTGCTCAAGTTGATTTTTTGTCAAAGACATAATTTTGTGTCTATGTATGCTAAGGATCATTCAAATCCGAGTTCGATAGAGTCATTGAGGGGGGGGGGAGAGGAGAAACCCTTCATTCCTCCCTAGTATTTATCCCATTGCGGGGTCGATCCCACAACGCTTTAAAACTATCGTATCTTAAGTCCGACGCCCTAACCACTCGGCTATCGTTTCCACTATTACTATAATAGTTAGCAGCAGACGCGTAGCTATGGGGTGTATTTCAGATCCAAAAGGCTCTAAATTTGCACCATTTTATCTAATCTAATGATTTTCGGACGCTAAGCAGCCATTGATTTCATAATATCCAAGGTTGCCCCCTTTTCAAATTTCTGGTTATGCGCCTTGTAAGCAGTCATACTCTTTATGAGTAACCTTGTGATTTTAACATCAGGGAAATGAAAACGCAATACCAAAAACATTATCTTATTATAATGTACTTAGGAAAGTTAAAAACGGGGGTCTATACACGTTTTTCTAAGAAGTTTTAGATCGACAAGTGATACTTTTCTTATAGTTTCATGTGTTGCGGGTCGTGTAGCGATATTTATTTTTTGATTTAAAGCCTAATTTTGCGTTCTTGAAGATTAAAAATGGAGCAGTCGTCATTGCGTTTTTCCGTCCTGCGTTTAGCCATCGCTGTTTTTCATTGTTATGGCCAATAACCATTGCCCCTTTAGGTTATGGTCGAATATTACAATCGAAATAGAGGGACAGTTTTGTTTTCAATTATAAGGTTGCACTTTTAAATAATCCGACTATTGCATTACTTGCATAATGCCATAACTATGAATGAAACAAGTTACTGTGACTGATTGGCCTTGTAATGATTATATCAATGGCAGTACTAAGCCGTGTAAAAGTAAATGCATTGAGTCAAATAGAAACATACACATATACTTTAATAGTTAAACTGAAACGCACACAAATGACATACTTAAATGCAATGCATTGTTCACCACAAACACCAACAACGGGACAAAGCTCAAACTTAAAACAGTAATACTGCAATGTACAAACTATTTACATTAAAAAGCACAGACATGTAACACAAAAACATACAAGACAATTAAACACAAACGTTAAACAACAGTCTGCAGGAACAAATTTAGTAACGTCGAAACAAATAGCACAATTACACAAAAAGACACACAAACAGAGCATTTACAATAAACAGCTCTAAGCTTCTGCATAAGATAATAATATTTTGACAACAAACACAAATATAACCTGATCACACCATTATATTCTTCTCCTGACATTAGTGTTTTCAAATGAAATTATTTTTGTCTATTCATGTTTTTTTGTATTATCATTGTCAGGAAACAAGGTGTTATTCAGGCTACATTATTGATTGTAAGGAGTGGTGTTGAGTTTTGTAATTGATTTTGAGGCTTTGTGTGTTATACAGTTACACTTTCATTGGCAACGATCCGAAAAGACCGACACGTGCCCTCAAGAATAAGCAATATTCGTGACATTTAGTGTTTCTACTTCATTCAAAACCGCAGACTCCTTACAGCGGATGGCATTTTATACACAATTTCGAACCGACCAATAACGGACAGAATATCGTCATCGACTTCTCAACTTAGGGTAGCTTGCAAAAACTCAGGAGAAACTCATGAAGTGAATAAGTTAAAACAGCTTAATGGCGATCTCAAAGCCATAGTGTGAAACAATTACAGTAACATCAAAGGCCAGACATACAAGGAGATTCATCACTTTAGGCCAGTCTGTGGTGAAATATCTAAGAAATAGTTCTTGTAACACGTGGTACATTAAAGCTCTCTAAAGTCTAACCAGTTTAAAAACCCAGAGACACAAAGATTGTCAATGTAGTCACTAAAGTCGGTGCTAATATCGTGCAGCCAACTTCTAAATGGATGACATCTAAAGCTTAAACAGTGACGTTTCTGCATACCGTCCTTCTTTATTCGGGTTGAATAATTTAATCATGTCTCACATCCCTTTGAACTAACCGAGGTGTGCTTATAACAAAATCAGGATTTCTTCTCGGCGGGGTCATCAACATTACTGGCTTATGGGTGTTTGATGGTGTCTTTCCTACGTAAGCATTCGTCTGGCTAGGTCGACTAGTTGCATATTATCGGGGACAGTGACACTAGTGACTACATCGGAATTAACATTGTCTTGTAAGTTATCTTCTGTCACGCAGAACCAATTTGCTGTAGGTCAGTATCTTCATTTTGAAAAGATGTACATGACCAATACTTTTTGTTTTATTTTTTTTCCATTTGCTGTAGTTTCATCAAAACTAAATCACCTCACAAATACAACAATATTGTTACTCATAATTTATTAATACATTAGCCTTACTTTCTGTTAAACTCGGAGTCTTCACGTTTACCATATCTACACACTTACATACTGAGCAATGTATACACTAACCTCCTTGCACGAGCAAAGAGTGATGGAAGGAAGGTAATCATTAATTATTTACTTGCGCTGATTTATCCATGTCTAGTTCACCGGTGTTAACTTAAGTTAAACGACTGTAAAGGAATTTCCTCTGATCAATAATCTTCCCTTTGAAAATATTATATCTATTGTATTGTCTTTTTTATTCTTTTGGTGTCTTCTTTTTGATAAGATGGCCTTGAGTTATACTATTTTTATTGTTTTTCATTTTCCATCGGTTAGTGGCTTACTTTTGAAAAGATGACCTTGCATTATTTTTGTCATGTTAAATGTTAAGAACTTTCTGTTATCATTGCGTGAACGCGTTTTGCACACGTCCCTATGAGTAGAGTAGAGAAGTAGATTGCAGTTCTTGAATAGACAAGAGTATATGGTAAAACTACTCGAGTATTAATAACTTACATTTACTATATTACTACTACTAGAATACATAGGTATAATTACAAGAGTAGAGTACTGATAACTCAAAATCACTGGTGAATTAAAACAAAAATTCATAATTCTTAATTTAATACCAAATGTTTTATTCCAGTGATATGAAGAGTATCGACAAATTCAGATCTAGAGTAGTGGAATGAAAACCGGTATCCTAGGAAAAAAGAGAAGTTCAAAATGTTTCCTATTGAAATAATAATAAAACTAATAATATAGATCACTTATATAGCGCATTCCGACAGACAAAGACTTGTTCAATGCAATTTAAAAAAAAATTCCCCGACAGGCAACGAAGACACACATATACTACCAGAGTACATAAACCATTCACCGACAACTATTACTCATTTTTTTCTCTTCTTAGAACGATGTTTACATTTCGTTATTACTTTGAAGACCAACATACTTGTTATTGAAGTTAATAATACTTCTAAGTGTAAAGTTGTATTCGTTTTGCCATAACTCATGACATCATATTGGCATAGCTAGTAATACAAATGTACGTTCAGATGATTATCTTTTTTATTATTGTTTACTGTATTTCAGTCTACGATCTTTATGAAACAATACATACATTAAAAGAGTCAGCTTGAAACATGTTACGATTCGAAATTATTTGTGACAAAGTTTGGCTATGCACTTTTCTTCAACATAGGAAAAACTTTTAATGATGCTTGCAAAACGAAGTCTTATACAATAACGTTCCACTTATTTATGACATTTGATACACAAGCATAAATCAATATTTATTGTTCATCGTCAATGTTTATGTAACGACAACCTTGACGTGGAGTCCTCGCCCACTCAAAAGTCGTGTTTACAACAACACAAACATCACAGGAATAATGATCTCAATGAAGCTAATAGACTTCCCGTTCGACACTGTAGAAACGCTTATTTAGTTATTTCTCCCGCTGAATCAAGAATGACTGATGATCAATTAAACAAATTTACCAGTGAGATGATTGCTAGAACTAAACAAAGGAACGCGCATAATTGGATATAATGGCCTTGAACTATAACGGTTGTTATACTGAAGTGGATGTTGTTTATATATTTTCAGGGGCAGCTACTTGTAGACTGATTTATTCATGTTTTTTAATTAATGATATTTAAAAAAGAAAGCGGTTAATTATCATGTCGCTAGAACGTGATCTACTTAAAAAGAAGGGATAAATTATCAACTATTTTATGTTCAGTCTGTTTTTGTCAGATACTTGCTACTGATGTTCTCCAATGGGTATTTAAAAGGTAGGGTTTAAAAAGAGTGAACAGCTGGATTTGATCCCCCAACAGAATAAAAAGATAAACTTTGCCAATGATCATACTAATATTTGAAATGATCAAATTGCGTAAATGTTGTGTAAATATAGTATACCCAATTATAACATGTCACAGAACGACGTGTATGGGAAAATGGCCTTGTTACTGTGTCAGTTTAATATTAACTGTCTACACTGTTTTACAAACATATATTTAAAGAAAATTGAAACCCGACCCTCAACCCATTAGAGTTCACTTTCTATTCCACCGTAACATTGCTTTAGTTCACACTAATTAACAATAATAACAAATCACCATATATTATAATTGCTTGACATAAGCGTTATGTGTAACACCAAGTGCACAGGTGCACAAAAGTGTAAAAAAAAACATTTGCCAAAAGACATCTTAAATTTTCAGAAACGGCTCTGAACGATCATAGCCTGAAAATGTGCTAATTAAGCACAACATAAGTTCAATGCTGTTTAAAACGATAAAAAAACAACTTGTATTTAAAGATACCACCTTTCAGCTAGGTACGCCCAAACGTTTATCAGCTTACTTTGACGATTTTTGAAAATGATTAAGGTCAACATACCAGTTCGATGTATGTATAGCTTAGTTTAGCGTAAAGAATATTCATCGAACTACACAAACCCTGCGTTGTATGACATTTTATGTGATGATTAAAAAAAACACTAGTTTATAAGAAATAATTCCATGAAAAAAAGTGTAAATTTGTAAGAACACTTTAACATGTGCAAGAATTCAACGATAACAAAATTCGATTCCTTTTACATGACAAGCGTAACTAAATGTACAGATAAACTATGACTTTAGAACGTTAAAGACTAGACGACAACGTAGTATCAAAATGCTTATTACTGAACGTTGATTCTTGATTTGACGAGATGAAGTGGAAGCTCTTAATACAACATATCTTGAACCCTTTCCAAACTTGCGCAGGTTTTACCAAACACTATTAGTTCACGTTTGCACTTGATTGTGCAAGACAATAAGGGTATTTTTAAAGCGAAATTACGAACTTTGAATGGAGCTAATTAATAGGCATTCATTGATTTAAAATTAAAATAACATAAAGTATCAATGCTAAAATAACTCAAAGCATATGTATTTTTTTCTGATTTTTAAGATCCCCTGGTTGTTATCTTGTAAAATAAGTAGTCAAGAATTGAAAAAATGTAGGCGTTTGGAAAAATTGGAATATACAAAAGACAATAACAAGATGTGTTTGTCATCAAAAGATATAGTTTTTTTTCTGATCAGATTTTCTGTCCATTCCCTTAAGTAATTGAACGCAGTATTTCGCTAACAGATTTATTCGTGATCGTTTGTTGAAAGCTAGTATACACAATTATCCGTTTAACTAACTTATTTACAACTTTAAAGTCAGCCTTTGTCTCGTTGGATCTTATTATATAGAATAAAATAATCCTTCGTTAAATGGCTGCTCCGCATTAAGTAATATATTGATACTGACAGTTGGGTGTTCTACAAAGGTTCTGTCCATATTAAAGCTATCATTCATCACGAATCTAGTTCAACTCCGATATCCGGAAAGCCAATGAACATGCAGATGAGAGGACAGCTTGCGGTTATATGCGGAAGTTGGTTTTTGTAAGTGTTTAAAAGTGTATTATGATTAAGAAAGACATTCTTATATAAAAATGTCAGTTATATTTTAAAAATTCACACCCATTACCAAATGATAACCTTAGACAAGGGACGAATCAAAGTGAAATATTTTTTCCAAAATATTTGGAAAGCCAAGGAACATGCTAATTTGAACACAGTTGAGGTTTTATGCGGAATGTTTTTTGTAAGGGTTAAAAGAATATTATGATGAAGAAAAAACATTCCTATATAATAATGTCAGTTATTTTTTTTTTATTTCACATCCCTTGCCAAATGATGACCTTCGAATGAATCAATACAGAATTATTTTTTTCCACGAGGTACCAGAATCTAGTATCAAACAATTATGACGTCTTGCTCTAATACTTCTTAAGTTGGCTTTTTGATAACAGTACGGTCATTGCTATTGTATTCGTATGTTAAGAACTGCTTTAAGAGTTTTCTTGCATTGTAAATACACATCGGTCACACTAATCTTTCTGATATTGGCAGCGTATTGATAGCATATGGGCTGAAGTAACAACAGCTGTGAACTGTTCTTCTTTATATGAAAATTAATATACAAACTACTGCAAATAAAGTTAAAGAAAGAGGAATCTTTAAAATCACTAAGGACAACAACAATTGTGAGTACTTTAGTCCGATAGTGTTAATACAGGCTGTTTCAAAAAGAACGGTACCCCTGATTTTTACGATAACTTTTGTAATATATTTTATGCCTTCATAAAATATAAGACATTAGTTTATGAGTAATAGGAAGGTTTTGTGTGAACAATTCATTGAATAATATTCACTCATGTGGTTATGAAGAACATTTTAAATCATGATAGAAAGAGGAAAATATAATAAACGTAAATTGAGCTATTTAGCAGCAAGCATGTCCACCAGTTATGCATATATTATAGACTCCCCATTCCTTAGATTTGAACCCCCTTGATTTTTTTTCATTTTTGCTACCTCAAAGCCACTGTATATTGTAGAAATCCCAAACCTTTGAGTGAACTGAAAAGTTTTTTCAGAGAAGGGGTTGGGAGGGTCAATGACCAAATGTGGGCGCGATTGGTTGGCAGTTTTAAAGTTCGTTTGGAGATGTGTCAGACAGAAGTGGAAGCCATCTCAAGCACGTCTTGAATTAATCCAGCAAACCATTTTTTTGTTTGTTTAATTGTAAGTAATGCTTGTTGTAACAAATTTAAATGCCAATAATCAATTAACAATAATTAAAACATGCCTTGAAAGCGTTAAAAGAAAAACACTGTTGTTGGCGTCTCTCTTATCAAGTTAATTTTCTGAATAGTTAAAAGTGACATATTTTCAAAAAAACACATGTGATGTATTTATTTTTTAAAGATAGATCTTTAAAACTATGCGTGCTTATCTTTCCAATATTGAACTTAGTATTGCTAAAATTATTCAACATTTTTAGGTTTTATTCAAGAAACCATGGGTACCGCTTTTTTGAACCAGTAGGTATATATCGAATAAAGTACGTCAGGGCAAACATGAAAGCTTGATCAGGCTAAATAAACGTACTCATCTTTTTCAAAAAGGAAAAAAAAACATTTTAACACATTGTATCATCAGGATATAATTTGTTACTACATGTGACCAAAGATTTTGACTGGTAGAAATGTACGCATAACACAATCAAACGTTGTGGAACATGCACAACCTTTGCATAGCTTTGAATAACTGTATTATTTGTTCATTACAGTTTCACCTAAAATGTCAGATGTAATTAAAACAATATTTGCACCATAAACCGACATAATGAAGCAACTGTTTTCAGAAAAGCCCAGAAAAAAACGTTCTAAACTTAACAGTATATTTAATTTAAAAAATAATACACTATCTTTTATAAATGTAAATATCTTGAAAAACACGGAAGTCATCATTGTGTAATGTTGAGAAATTAATCTATATTCAAAAACCAAATATAATAGTATATCTTTTCATGGGAGATTCTTGCTTTTTATATTTGTTTGGAAAATAATAACTTAATTGGTTTTGCTATTTTAAATATAAGTCAAAATATATTAACCTAAGCAACCTGGACCATCCTAACACAGGATACGGTAGCCTAGGGTCATGTATAACATGCCATATTCAAGTGTCATCCTCAGCTGTCCCAGAGCGCATTGCGGTTTTGGTGATTCCGAAAGTTTCGCCCGCTCTAGACCCCGAACAGATTCCTCGCCACCTGGCACAAATATAAATCATGAGCATAGCCACCTTAAGGGCTACGATGCCCGGAAAAAGATTATAAACTTGCCTGCGATCGGTGCCCCATGGGTGTATTAATCTGTATTACAATAATACAAAGCCCGTCGGCAACAGACCACTGCCAAGACTGATGGTCAGGAAGCCATGAGCCACAATGAATGATACACCCCTGTGGTTAAAGTCTTGTATGCATTCAGCTTCCGACTTACACTCGGATCTCAACCCAAACCTCTCGCTGGATGACACAAGTGTCAGTTAAAACCAAACTGGAGTTATTCCAAGTAGTCACCGCTCGTCAGACATCTGCCCCCCGACTGCAAGACACTGCTGTCAAACAGTCTAGATACTTGCCAACTAGCAAGTTAACTCCCGATGACTCACAGGATGGCAGATCCTATGAACAGCAACTACCTACATCAGTGGGGAGCGAACGACTGACATCAGGCCTCCATTGCTGTACCATCATGTGTTGCAATAATGCAGCCCCCGGCAAAAGACCACTACCAAGACTGATGGTTAGGAATCCATGCGCTACAATGACTGGTGCACCGCTGTGGTTTGAGCCCTGGATGCATTCAATACATTATAAAGCATTAATGAATCATGCTAATGGATTTATCTGGCGTTGCGTATACTCAAAATTTATTCCGACCACCCACAATT